>RBNI01002658.1:0-17849 GCA_003990745.1 Jimgerdemannia flammicorona | reverse complement strand
CATGAAATCGATTGATACGAATTACTAACGACGATTGCTAGAGTATGTTGAGGGAAATGTGTGGCCGCTGCCTAACTCTTGGGCATGCGGTTGGAGCTCGGGCTAGCTAAGGTAGGGTGCAGAAAGCAATTGAAACTGACTAAGCTAAGATGGTGGATTGCATGATTACGTTGCATGAATGTTTAAGCGCATGATAGGGTGCAGGAAGCGATTGAAACTGACTAATCTAAGATGGTAGTTGCATTGCGCGATGAATGTTAGACGCACAAGTGTTAAGCGCAATGGCCACTTTGCTGCATTTTGAACTACGTTCACAACTATATACATTGCTTTTGTAGTCCGTAACAATGAAAATTATAAGAAATGAACGTGATGATGACGACACACACCAACGCCTAAAACACGATAGTAACGGACTGCAAAACGACGGATGGACTGCAAACGATATCGCCGGATTGCAAAATAACGACGAACTGCAAAACAACGACGAACGGCAAAACAACGACGAACTTCAAAACAACGACGAATTGCAAAGCAGCGACGAACTGCAAAACAAGACGAACTGAAAAATGACGGATTGCAAAACAACGAAGAACAACTACTAAACGATGACGATAGACTGCAAAACAATGAGGATAGACTGAAAAACAACTGCAAAAACAATGCCAAACTGTAAAACGTCAACGACGGACTTCAAAACGACGGATGGACTGCAAAACGATGATGACGGACTGCAAAACGACTATGACGGCCAACTGTTCGTATCACCTCAAATAAATGTTGAATATTTATTCACAGCTATAGTTGCATAGTTCAATAATAACCACAAGCATATTGGAATGACATTAAAAATTGTTAAAAATATTTAGGGATTACATATTCTTGACATATGTGGCTTACAGTGTGAGCCTTATAGAAACATAGAAATTTAGACATAATGTTTTGACTCCATCATATACTGTGCATGTTCGAGCTTATGATAAACGAACACTGCATTAGTTGTATATAGGAAGCACCTGAAGACCTAAGTGGAAGTTATTAGCGCGAGAAGGTCGAACGGTATGGACATAAGCATAGGCATGAAAATGAATGAAAGTAGTGCATATTATTCGTAATGTTCATTCTACTTTTAAACGAATCATACCACCAGCTAATTCAAATGTCTATTCGAAGTGAGGTGAAATTTAATCAAGTGCATATCGAGTCCTCTGCTTTTATAATAATATCTTCCACAGTGAGCCGGCCCCTATAGCCATTGTCACCAGCTCCAACTTGAACCTTTCCAACACCTCCTTAACTTGAAATCGCTCCTCGACAAATTTCTAGAAAATTTCCCAGTTTAGGCGATCGCATGTGCTGTGCTCCACTGATTTGGTCTTCAACATCTTTCGGTTCCTACTGTCCAGTTCCGAAATTCGGGAAAGCTGCCCCAGCGTTTTTTCTTCACTGGGGCGTTGTCGTGGATCGCTTGAATGAAGCGGGCTATGTGCAAACCCAACACCGCCATCATAGGACTAAGATGTGCGGCACCGATGTTTTATGTGACGAAGGCAGGAGAATTTGTCACCCATATTGGATATGGAATCTAAGTTTTTTTTTTTATTACAGAGCAGTGAGGGCTTGTACAGTAATTGGGTTGGGGCTATGATGTAGATATTCTAGATCGTTTAGGCTTAAACCAATTAAATTAGAATTGAAACAGTACCGCAGAGGGTATTCTACTCAGAACGGTAGTGGGCCGACAGTTTGCAACTTCAAAGAGAAAATAAACGAATGAGTTCATGCACGATGTTCTACAGTGCAGCTTTCTCCTTTAATAGCTATGGTTACCCTATGAAAAATAGGAGCCAAAAAAGAAAAATAGAACCAAAGGTTGGGAGAACTGAGTTCACTACACTTGGAGGGCTAGTTAGTAGTGTTCCGATTTCTCACGTGAGTAAAATTGCTCGAACTTTCTAAGGGGAGAGTACGCGTAACCATATCTCAATGCAGATCAAATCTCCGGTCTGGCCCGATTGTATGATTAGACGATCAAACTGGAGCGGAACCCAAAATGCCGGAATTTTTATCAGATTGGGCCATTTGTACCAGAATATTCGTACCTGAGAATTTATATAAGATCGTGTATATAATTACAACAGTGCGATTTTAGTTACAGATGCAAAGAAACATGGAGCAAGTCGCAAACCGTTGTCGTCATTTTGCTCTGTCATCCTTTCAAGCCATCATTATCGTCTTATCTTCCGTTATCGTCTGGCATTGTATTTGCAATCCGTAGCATGAAATGAATCAACATCATAAATTAATTACTTCTTTTTCTATCGTTTAGATATCTATTGGGAAATAATGACCAAAGGAAAAGCCACGTGACGCAGACAGACATTGCCAAGAAACGCGGTGGTAACACACACGAACGGATGGACTGCAAAACGACGAATTGACTGAAAAACGACGTGGACTGCAAAACGGTGATGACAGACTGCAAAACGATGACGGCGGGCTGCAAAATAACGACGATTGCAAACTGATGATTTGCAAATGACGACGACGAACTGAAATGACGATGACGAACTGCGCGATGACGAACTGCATAACAATGACGATGACGGACTGGAATGACGATGACGATGACGGACTGGAATGACGATGACGAACTGCAAATATTGATTGCAAAACAACGAAGAACTGCTAAACGAAGACGATGAACCGCAAAACGATGAGGACAGACTGCAAAACAACCGAGAAAGACTGCGAAACAATGCCGTACTGAAAAAAAAATGACGATGAGCTGCAAATCGATGGACGGACTGTAAAAACGATGATGACGGACTGCAAAACGACAACTTTTCGCGCTACCTCAAAAAGATTCGGAATATTTATTCATACTAATAGTTGTCTTGTTTGATATTAACCATAATGATACTAATTGTGAAAAATATTCTATGTTTACATATTCTTGACATATGGCGCTTCCAGCGCGAGACTTATAGGACCATAGATATTTTGGCATGATTCTTTGACTCGATCATATACTAAACGAGCCTTCAATACATTGCGCATAGGAAGCACCTGAAGACCTAAGTGGAAGATATCAGCGCGGGAAGGTCGAACGGTATGGATATAAGCATGGGCATTAAAACGATAGTCGTGCATATTGTTTGTAATGCTGCTTGTACTTTAAAACTCTGGCAAACACGTTTAAAACGAATGCGTTATGCACACAAAATGTCTATGCGAAATCGTGGAATTGGAGCTGAAACCGAATCAGGCGCATGTCGGGGCCCTCCGCCTTGGTACTGATGTCGTCCACACTAAGCTGGCCCCTATTCACCATTGTCACGAGATCCAGCTTAAAATTTTCCAACTCGGCCTCGTTCTGGTCGAAGCGTTCATCGACGAAGTCCCAGAAAATTTCCCAGGCCGGGCGGCCGCAGGCACGGCGTTCGACCAAATTGAGCCAATTCAACATCTCCTTTCGGTTCTTGTTGTCCGCGGGGTCTTTTGCCGTGACCGCCACCAGCCTCTCCGGTTCCGTGTTAGGGAACCTCAAGTCAAGCACCACGACGCTGCCCCAGTGTTTCTTCTTCACTAGGACGCGGTCGTGGATCGCCTGAATGAAGCGCGCTATGTGCACACCATACACCTCCGTCATAGGGCTAAGGCGGGATATCTTATCTTCAGGAGGTGTGCGGGACTGACGGTTTGAGGCACGATGGCAAGAGGATATGTTACCCATGTTGGGTTCAGTGAAATGTAGAATCGTTTTGTTACAGCGTAGACAGAAAGGTTTATATAGTTATTGGATCGGGCTGTGTGATATTTAATTATGATGTAGACTGTATTTCAGAATTTTGACGCTTAAGCCGTATTAAATTAAATTTCAGAAGGCGTTGCATTCCTCTAAATGGTAGTAGGCCGACTGTTTGAAACTTGTCAATAGCCAAAAAAATAAACAGCACAGCGGAGGGTGCCTCCTTAGTAGTGGGCCCACCGTTTAGAGAAAATAAAACGAATTTAAAAAGTGCGATTTCATGCAGGGTCTGACGTTCAGCCTCCTCTTTTAATTGCTAGCCCCGGAATCCATATACGACTGGACAGTGTGGGCATGTGTAGAACTCGCTGGGTCGTGAATACATTGAGAGAAAAGACGATTAATTATTTCGCAGCAAAAATCTTAGTATCTAATAGCCACCGCATTTCTTTAACTTTAAAGTATATGATTGGAAGCTGCCCTATATAGCCTATTCGTAATTCGTACTAGCGTCTGTCAAGGCTTTGACCATCCCCTCGGATTACAATTGGTAAAGATAACATGGATCCCAGACATGGGACATTTTTAAAATTTGTAAATCTTGACGTTACATCGATTACAAATTTGGATAATATAATAATATCCAACGATTTCTGATATGCAGAGAATGATCTTGGCGTCTGGGACGCCGCCCGAAAACCCTGCATCATTACCCGGATTCCATCGCTGACATACTCAAAAACCGCAAGAGTAATTGCCGCGCCGCACCCAAGCATACTACCGCCATTCAAAATCCGCACACCACATTTTGGGAGCTCAAAAGACCGTACCCCACCAACGATTTTCCGCGACACACGATTTCCTTATCCGTCCCAGCAAAACTCTTCCCTACGACAACCGGAAGTTGATTCTCACTCCAAGCGCGTCACCCCACTCAAGCCACGTCACCCCACCCCACTCAAGTCCACTCAATTCGCGTCTAAATCAAGGCACGTCATCCGCCAGAAATTCGCGTCACCCGCAAAACGCGTCACCCGACCTGAATACGCCACCCGAAATACGTCACCAGAAATACATCACCGAAAGACGTCACCCGAAAGACGTCACCCGAAAGACGTCACCCGAAAGACGTCACCCCGAATTAACGCCACGCAAATCGAACAGATATTGAGAGCAACATTCTAGCCCGAAATCAACATTGGAGCCAATAATCAATACCTGGCATACAGAAACTAACAGAAGCGCATTAATTTGCCGAGTGGCACATTGGGTTTTACACAAACCATCACCAGAGTAAAACATATAAACACCAACCCCTATGGAACCCTCTATTCTCTCCTATGTATATACCCTAAGGATATAATATTTATGCAACATTTCCAATCGAATTATGAAGCTAGGCTAACCGATTTACGAAAATTTGAAATAAAATACACGATTGTGGAAAATTCGAGCACGGTGCCCGTGAACGTGCGCGTAAATATTAATCGATAATATCCGCACCTATTTCGAGAAGGATTTGACAGTGGCCGAAGCTGTCGTTGTCGTATGACGTACATATTTCGTCCATTCGATGGCCAGCGTGGCAGCGTGGGCCGTTCCAGGCTGTCGGATATGGAGAAACTAATTTCTTCAGGGCTGATTCGTGTCAGAATTTCCCTGCGGTTCATTTCTGATGCCCCAAAGTACCCGTTCTGAGACAAAGGCTTTTTGCCCACGATGTAGCAATTTTTTTTTTTTTCTATGATAGGACAAGCACTTTGGAAAATGCACGGTGGTACAGGTGCTGGCAATGGATGACGAGGTATAATTGATGGCAGTGCGTGCTTCTTCATCCATGGCGTGCAATCTGCATCCATGCATTCTGCTTGGACACCATTCTGACTGCCTACTCGCACCAGATTAGTGCTCTTGCAGATGTATCACTTTTTTTTTATTGGTGTCGTGACATAATGCTTCAGAAACATCACTTTGCAGGACGACCCTCTCTGGTGTGACCTTGATGTTTTAGCCTGACGTAATAATTTCGAACCCCTGATACGAGCGCGGATTGGATGACCTAAACGAATAAAAGTAAAATAGCTGGGAATCGTAATGGATTGTACCTTCTACTCTTCCCGCAAACCTGCACATTCCAACAAACCCTCAAATCATGCCCTTCATCCTAAAGAGATTTATAGGAACATTTGCGGATGTTATCGTCTGCATCCCGATGAAAGTCTTTAAGGAGGCTTCTTTCCGAGAGTTGAGCCCGGTAAGTCCGACTTGTTGCCATACACGAACCGTCGCTCACTTTTCCCGCGTTTTTCTCACGACACCCTTTCCACCTCGCCGTGAACGTGTCCGCAAAGTCATGTATCCACGCTTACACCATACCGTTCTTACTCATTTATTCCACGTTCCTACAGTGACCCCACGCCGCTGCCCGCCCAAGGCTCCACCAAAGTGGCTAGTGGTGCGTCCATCGGCGACGTGCTCCACGCCGATGAGCTCGACAACACTCCTGCCATGGAAAAGAAAGCCAACCTCGTCGGCGACGTTAACCCCAAGACCAGTGCCGTTGGCGAGAAGAGACACAACGACGTCGTCGCTCAGAAGCCGAAACCGAAGTCGAATGAGCTCCCAGCCTTGCCACCTGGACCGTTCCAGGGCGAGCCATTCGTCGACATCATGCGATGCAATCGGCCAGCTGCTTTGGGTAAAGCCGACATTGTTGATATCTTTGCACTTGGTCAACAACAGCCAAAAGGAGATAGGTTGACCATGTGTCCAAGACCATCGGTGGGAGAAGGCCGAACTCGGCAAGCCAAAGCCCATCGATGGCAACGGCAGAGACAGGAACAAAAGTGTCCAGTCCCACGGCGTGGACGTTCCATGGTGAGTCGTTCGTCAAACTCGCACGGCACCGTCCACGCGATGTCATGGTAAGTAAGGTTTGTATATTAGTTTCATATTATATTATTCAAACAACACTCTATGACGCCACCCCATTTTTTATATTATTTTTACTAAGAAGGCAGGGCGATCACATCAAGACCGCGGATGAACAAACGCCGAGATTGGAACGTAAAGTATGTTGACAGGATGGCCGTCATCTCTCTGGACTGGGTAGGTGCTATGCGCGGCGTGGTGTGGAGGTAGTAGCTCGCTTACCTGTCTTTTATGATCTATGCCACTACAAATAGTTTTGCTGATCTGGTTTTCGCTCCTCCCATGCCTGCCGCTACCTCTCTCCCTCGCACACCCTCTCCGCCCAACTATAACAATGGAGTAATAACTCCACATAACGGCGACAACTCTGACCAACCGTGACAGGCTGTCTTGAGAGCCAAAAAAGGTTAAAGCTACTGAGCGAGGAAAATGTGAGCCGCGAGAGCAAGTATCCCACCCACCGCCTTAGTGTCCGTTGTCAAGTGCGTGAATACATTGCTCTCTGACTTAGTCGTTCGCAGCTGAGCGTGCATCGGAGACCGTGGCAGAGTATCTCGTAACAGAGCAACTTGTCACAATGTCCGAGGACAAGGATGTCACGGAGAATCAAGTGGCTTCCTTAATTTCTTGGTGGTGACAAGTGTCGAGCAGGAGCAAGAGCCTTGAGAGCGGCGGCAGAGAGTATGGGAACTGCTGAGCAGCAGGAGAAAGAACATAAGACTGAGGAGCAGAAGGATCCGGAAAAGACGGCCGAGGAGACGGAGCCCGTTGCAGCCATTGTCACCATTTCGACCACGCCCATCTGGTGTCACCCCTTCATATTTCCATTCCGATTCCAAAGACCATTTGCTCCACGCCCATGATAGGGGTCGAGACACAGCCACCTCGTCTCGACCTTCTCCTCGGGCTGCTTGCCACGACAATTACGGTACATACATCCATGTTGTTGAGACACTTCAGCCGGCTCTCACAACTCGTCTCGCGTGACCGCAGTGCCTACGCTCATGATGGATGTTGAGACTGTCAAGGCCGCACCCACGCCGCGTCCATCTGCTCTTGAGGACAACACGAAAGGCATTGTGCCCGTTCCCGTTCGAATCCCATCACTATCCTTCAGATAATTGATATGGATGTGGACGTGAACCCACTGCCTGTGGGGAACTCATTCGTCTACCGCCGGACCGTCTCGCCCATCCGATGCACCGTCCTCTCTCGTTGGTTCTACTCACTGTGGCCAATGAGCAGGACCTTGTCAATCGAAGCCAATCGTCACCGTCGTCCCCGCTATTCGCTCACACCCACCGTTGTTACCTCATCATCCGGTATCACCTCTGCGGATTCCAAATGCCAGACGCAAGGTTGCATCAACAGTAGGACGAGGTTGCTCTCCTTCGGCCTCTAATGGTGAGTACTAGCGTCCTGTGCCGAAGGTAAATCCGACTACTTGGCGCACAAACTTCCCTGGCGGAAAATCACAGCCGGCGAAGCCAGCCTCGCGGCTAGGCATGACCGGCTCCGATTCCTTTCAGGTGAAACCCGCTTGGCCTGGCAATACCAATACCATTCCCATCGCCTCGTCCGGCGCCGTCAGGAGCACCACCACCACCGCCTCATCTATCTCGCCTAGCTCCCCACTCACTGTTTCCGAGAAGAGGAGATGGTGGCAGTGAATGCTGGTCGAACTGCGGTGACAAAGGCAAAAGGATGGTGGTCTGAGGGCGAGGTTTATGGGTGGGGAAAAGAAGATGGTGGAAGTTGGTGAGGATCATGACACAATCGGACGTCATCAACAACCAGTCTGAGGCCGTCAAGAACGAATTGGAGGTCAAGAACCAGCCGGTGGCCGTCGTGAAAGAGTTAGAGGCATTAGGAGACCATCTGAAAATCCGTCAGACCCTATCGGGCCCCGTAAAGGACTAGTCGGACACCGTGAAAAAAACGGTCGGATCATGTGAAAAACCTGTTGGACGTGTCCATGCTTGAGGACCCCATAAAAGAAGTTGAACTCGCATGCTGGCACTTGTGCCTGTTCCCGTTTGTAGCTCCATCATTATGCTTCCTACAATTGGTATGGATATGGATGCGAGATGAGGAACTCGTCCGTAAAGAACACGTCGGACCGAAGCTTGAATGAACCGAAGCCCATCAACAATCTGGAGCCTATGTAACACACTATATGCCAACGAAGGGTTTGTACCGGTCAATATCTGGCATTGCTTGATATTGTGTAAAATCATTTTATCCTCTAACAACTAAATCTGTCTGTAATATACAAAAGATGGACTAAGTGATCATTGAGATGATCAAACCGTTACTATCTCAGCTGGGTATTCGGCGATTAAAGGAAATGGCGCAGATATTGTAAATAATCTCCCCCAGAGGAGACACACTCGTGAATTCCTTTCCGAGTCTGCGGGTATCGGCAAGGGGTGGAGGGTAATGTTGTATGCCCAAAATATTTTATTCACATGACTACCGGCGTTTGCTTGGATGTATTAGAATTATCCAGCATGGTGGATATTCATGCAGGGAACGTAGTTATAAAAAGTACAAGGACGCGAATAAAACCATCTAGTTACATTGCTTATCGTGGCCAGACAATCTGGAAAATTGGTATACGGCGGGCTCAGCCTAACAGCGGCGCGAATTCTGTATTCATCTGTCTTGGATAATAGTCCTCAATCGCGTGGTTATTGCAAGCTATTTAGATTTCTTCAATATTAGATTCAGGCCTCTTTGATAATAGTCGTGTTTGGTCTGGTGAAAATTCTGTAGTTAATACTCACGTACTTTCACACACCAAGTGCTTGAACCAGGAACAAGCACGTACCCACTACCCCCTGGTTGCTTGCGATAATGATTGATCGCACAGGGTGAAGCTCACCAAGCAATACGAATGTCATTCGCAAGATTTCTCAAGGCAATCGATCCAATTGAGCCAATTCATATATATACTCGAAAAAATTGTTAGTCAATAACGATATTGATAAACGACAAAAATTTAACTTGCGATCCAGTTTCACATTTGAGGAAAGAAAACTTTGCATGAATAATATATTTTGTGAAAGTTGGCATTACTCCCCGTTTCCTAGAGATAGAATATCAGGGGCTTCATCGGGGAAATTCATGGGTGCACATTTTTTTTTTTTTTTATGAAAATTATAGAAAATGAATGCATCAACTTAAAAAAAAAAACAAAAATTTAGATTTGGGAACATGAGTGGCTGCAGAATTTAAAATGGTAGTCCACATAAGGTTCCAAATCCACATCTATTTTAGTCATACCCAGACACACTAGACACGTTGTCAGGGGCACGGGAATGCGATTTTCCGTTTCATCCTCTACGAAGCTGAATTTTGCTTAATTACCTCCACAAGTTGTGATTTGAATCAAGACATATTGTAACAGAGAAAAATAGGAACTTGAAGGTTTGAAGGACGAAGATGTATATATTTAATACCCCTTTGAGGGCCAAAAAGATAACATAAGGACAAAAAAAGTCTGGAGGACTTCGTTCACCAAACCCGACCCGACTTGACCCGTGTGTGTTCGATCGGACTTAAAGCTGGGCTTGTTAGATTTTCCACAAAAGGCGAAATTCATTTGTGGATTCTATTTGTCGATGTGAAACCAAACTGGAAGGGCGCACCAACCCAAAATTCCATGCCATAGAAGAGAATTTTTACCAGAGATTGGGCCATTTTGTACCAGAATATTCTACAAGAACTCCTGCACAAGAGAATTTACATAAGATTGATACAAGACGAGCATAACTACAAGAAATAAAACCCCCTGTACAACACTTGAGAAATGCGATTTTAGTTACAAACAATGGGTACAAAGAACCACGACTTGGAGCAAGTCGTCGTCATTTCAAACCATCATCATAGTTTTGCCATTCGGCGTTGTTTTTCAGTCTATTGCTATCGGTTTGTAGTCTGTCTTTATCGTTTTGCAGTTCGGCATTGTTTTCACAGTCTGTCCCATCGTCGTCATTGTTTTTGGTCGTCGTTTTGTAGTCCATCGTCGTTTTGCAGTCCATCGTTTTGCAAGCCCGTCGTCGTCGTTTTACAGTTTGGCATTGCTTTCGCAATCTGTCCCCGTTGTTTTTCAGTCCTTCATAATCGCTTTGCAGGCGTCGGTGTGTGTCGCCATTATCACGTCCCTTGGCAAAGTCGGTCGCTTGCGTACCTTTGCCATCATTCCTCGACCCCCTTTTAATAATTATTTCTCCACGTTTCAGAACATAGGAATGCCTGCGGAGTTGCATGTCGACATGTCCGTTTTTCTGTTAAGGACTGAAGCATTCAGTAGGGACACAATATACCTAAGCAATAGGAAAAAGAAAAGTATAGTATATGGCATTGACTTCATTCCTCGTCACGATTTCATAATTTATGTCTCTTCATGAAACGCCGACATGGCATGTCACACGATGCATTCCCGAATGAAAAAAAGGTAGAGAAAGCTGGCGTCTGGCTATTGCTTTTATTGAGTAGAAAATATATTCGAAGCAGAGTTTACAATACAACATGTCCAGCGCTTTGCATGAACTCAGACGGTAAAGCTCCGACTTTTTGCGCTCCTCGATTTAAGCAGATTCGCCATGACAGCTTCATTTTCGCCTAGTTTTATTTGTTGCAGTTGCTGGAAGCGGTGGTGAGAATGAAACAGACTAATAACTTCGGGCGGCCAATTCTCCAAATGACGCGCTTGACCAGATGCTAGCTCCTTCCGGTCTCTCGGCTGAAGTCCCTTAATGAACAATGTCGTCCGCGCCGAAAACGGGCCGGCTGCAACGACGCCAACATGCTAACTGATGATAAACCTCGGCCGCTGAGCAGGATCTTCACGCCAGTGCTCTCTCAGCACCGCCTCAAACTCCGCTGGTGTTTCGTGAATCTTGCTCTCACGCAATCGAGCTGGGTTCCTCGTGATGGCGGCAGACGTGATATCCCGAGGGAGGAACTCGAGCCGGCCATAAAATTCCGTAGAGGGACTGGGGTCATCGAAGGATCGGGCGATTCCAACGTCGATTTAAACGGGCGTCTTGATTGCCGGGGTGGAGATCATGTTGACTGTAGCGAAAGTGGCGGAGGTCTGAGAGAGGAGCGTGGACTTTAGTGTGATCTGGGACCAGTCCGTTGTTTGGTACGCGTGAGGAGCTTCGAGAGTGTCGTGGTGCACGAAGGCAAAGACTGTTAGCATGCGTGGATTCTGGGATGTCCAGAAAGGCCAAAGATAGGGACACTTTGGTATTAGTTGTCAGACAGATTTTGAGGACAAGCTATACGTATGGAACGCGTACCTCAAGTTCCATTAAAAATGCGAGAGATGAGCTTAAAGGTTTTGGCGCGGATCTGGGAACTGGAGCTTGAGGTAGTGGATAATTCCCGCTACCAAGTCGCCAAGGCTGCCGAAACGGGGTGACCTTTGTAGTATTCCTTTGTTCACAACAAGCAATTTAATGTCACCAGCCCCGTGACCATCGAGTGGCCTTTCAACAATGCACAAAGAGGGTGTCGATATATCCTTATTTTTGCAACAGAACTAAATCTTCCCAATACAGAAATCAAGATACATAAACAATGGAGAGAGAGAGAGAAAAGAGTATACCGTGTTAACTTTTTTTTCTCATTGTTCTCCATGATCACAATGAAATTCCTTGGGTGCCGATGCATTCCTAACGGACGAAAATCAGCACCCACTTGAATTGCATTTACTCTGGGAAAGTATTAGATACACAAAACAGGAAAGTTTACTGGGCAGTACGACCAGTACTTTAGCATGAACTCAGATGGTAAAAGCTTTGTCCTGTTATGTCGAAAAATACCATATTAATAATTCGATCGATGGTCACACACCCCTAGTGCTTTGAACGACCAAATTCGATTCGATTCGTTTGGGATCACTACACACCCCAGCAAGAGTCATAAGCATATTGAAAGCATAAAATTGGTAATATTATCAAGTTTTACATACAATTAACATATTGCTTCCGGCGCGAAGCGCATAGACATAACGATCATAGCTAATATCGAATACTGCGCACCTTCCAGCTCATAGCCAACGACTTTGCGTTTGTTGCATAATGGAAGATATTAGCGCGGGATCGTCGAACAGTACGAATATAAGCATAGGCATATGTACATAATGTGAATTGATCATGATGCTTTTCGCATTACACTACTAATCTTGCTTATAATGCAAAATGTCTATTCGAAATCGTGGAATTGAAGCTGAAACCGAATCAAGCGCATGTTGGAGTCCTTCGAAGGCCAGTACACCGTGGGATTCGCCTTTGTAATAATGTGGTCTATACTAAGCCGGCCCCTATTAACCTTTGTCACCAGCTCCGACTGGAATCTTGCGAACTCCTCCACGATCTGGTCAAAGCGGTTTTCGACGAAGTCCCAGAATATTGCCCAGTCCAGATGGTCGCAGGCGCTGCGCTCCACAGATTTGAGAATTTTCAACATCTCCTTTCGATTCCTACTGTCCGCAGGATCTTTTGCCGTGACTGCCACCAGCCTTTCCGGTTCCGAGTTCGGGAACCGTAAATCAAGCACCACGAAGCTGCCCCAGCGTTTTCGGTTCTTCACCAGGACGCAGTCGTGGAATACCTGGATAAAGCGCACTATGAACACACCGTACACCATCATAGGGCTGAGGCGGGATACCTCATATTGAGGAGGTGAGCGGGATCGTCGTTTTGCGGCACGGAGGCGAGAGGATATGTTGCCCATGTTGTTTGGGTGAAAGGAAGTGAGCCGTTGGGCTAAGGTATATACAAAATGTGGATGAGGTTACACAAATAAAAAAAATTTCGAAGAAAAAAGCGAACCAGGAGGCTGTCGTGACCTATGAGGAACACTACGTGCACTCATACTCCATAGGGATACCTCATATCGAGCTGTGAAACTCCTATGATATCGACTGCATTCCTGAACTTTTACGCTTGGCCCGTATTAAATTAACATTCAAACAGCACAGCGGAAGGCATTTCATTTCTCTGAACGGTATTGGGCTGACCGTTTGCAACTTCAAAGAGAAAATAAAACGAACGAGTTTATGAGCACATTGGAGTGACAAAAATTGTGAAAACGGTTCTGGGTTCATGTATTCTTGAATATGGTGCTTCCAGTGTGAGCTCATAGTAACATAGAGATTCATGGCATTATGCTTTGTCTCGATCATATACTCTGCATTTCCAGCTGTTTTTTATATAGTTGTGAATATAGTTCAAACTGCAGCAAAGTGGCCAGAGCCGCTTAACATTCAAGCAGTGCAATCATGCAATCTATGCTTCAGCAAACCTAGCTTAGTTAGTTTTTCATTTGCTCCCCTGCGCCCAAGTCAACTTAGCTAGGTTGGTTCTAAACAGTACGCCAGTAATAGAAGCGCTCAAACACTTACGCGCCTTCACTCAGTAGTCTACCTTAGCAACTAGTCATTGCTACAATTAGCTTTACGCACCCCTCCTACCGTCCCTTATTTGTAATAAATGAACAAACGGGGCCCCTTAGCCTTATTATCCCATGCAACCTAACCCAATTTGTCTTAGACTCAATCTTCGCGCAATCCATACGCTACGTTAAACATAGAACCGTTCCGCGAAAGGACACTTTGCTACTTTTTTAAACGAATCATGCCACCAGCTAATTAAAATGTCTATTCCAAAGTCTTAAATTGAAATAAATTTCCTATCGGGGTCCTCCGCCTTCATAATGATGTCGCTGACACTGAACCGGCCAATCAACTTGAAAATGTTCGTCGCAGTAAATTTCCCAGTTCAGACGATCAAAAAGGTATATATAATTACCAATCCAAATAGGTACTTTTTAATAAATTTGGCCACATGTGCAACACCGTGACTGTCACCAGCCTCGGGCTGAGGCATGGTGAAAATATTTTTTCATTACAGAGCAGTGAGGGTTGTATAGTAATTGGATCGGAGCTATAATGTATATATTCTAGATCATTGAGGCTAAAGCCGTATTAAATTAAATTTCAAACAGCACAGGGGTGGGTATTCTAATGCAACTCCGAAGATATTTCTATACTCTATCACAAAATCCTGGTACCGTACATTGAGTATCATCGAGTACCTGCACTATATTTACAAGTACATGTGTACACCAAGTATGTCATATATATGACGTGGTTTTATGATGTGGCCAACTGATTGCGCTACCTCAAAAAAAAAAAAAAAAAAAAAAAAAAAAAGCTGAATATTTATGGTTATATAATTTGGGATTAACTCACAGTGAGGTATGCAGACCTGAGTCAAAATTTTGTGTGGGCTGAATGTGATGAACCAAGGATCAATGAGCTAGCCAATCAGGTCAGGCAAGCAAATTTGCTGATGAAGAAAAATAGTCACTTCTATATGGAAAAAATACAAAACTCCATCTGGAAAAAATGCAGAAAAATATGAAACCTCAATAAAAATGAGCAGGTTTTGTCAGCCTTGAGGTACCAAGAAAAAGCCACATCCAAGCAAGTTAAGCATACCTCAGCAAGAGTTATATAGAATTATTTCCACCAAGGTATGCAACTGAGATACACTGACTTCTACATATTATCATTTTTACAACAAAAAATCTATATTAATGAAAATAAACACATTGAGCATATTCTCAAGTTCCTGAGACAATACCTATATTAATAGTTTGATATAGATTTATGAAAAAATTATGTTTTAATAATATCTTTTATAAAAGATAAGAAATTTCAGTAAAAATTAATGATAGTTATATAGTAATTATACTATTTATCAATAAAAAGAAAAAAATATATAAAACCCAGTTATACATTTATATCATAATGTCTTCATAAGTTCATTATGTAAAGAAATTCACAGAATTCAGCAAAATACATATGTATAAATATTATATAACTACAGCTTAAAAGGTTGAGGTGTACCAATTTTATATAAATAAAGAACAAAGTACAAAGAGTGATAAATTTCAGTATAGTTATATAGTAATTATACTATTTATTGATAATGTCTTTGTGAGTTTATATTGTAGAGAAATCTATAGAATTCAGTAAAAATATATACAAATACTATATAACTACAGCTTAAAAGATTGAAATATACTGATTTCTGATCATAGCTATATAATTTAGCTCTAAGTAATAATTCAAAAAGCTCAAGATCCATTAAGAAGCTCAAGACCTATCAAGAGGCTCAATACACATATGTTGCATTGATCTTTTTATAGGTTGATAAGTAGTACATATCTAGCTCAACATATATATTATTGAATTGCTTATATTATAGCCAGTATATGATAAGTAGTATCAGCAAGCTCAGCATATATATGGCCTATATATATAGTAAACTCAATACATATATAGTGAGCTTATATTGATAAGCAGCATATGTCTGGCCAAGCTTTCATCAATATATCATCAATGAGAATTAATTACTTATATTATGACCAGCATATGTAATAAGCTCAGCATATATATGGTAAGTATATGTAGTAAGCTCAGTATAGTATATATAGTAAGCCCAGTATATATATAGTGAGAATATATGGCAAGCATATATAGTAAGCTCAGTGTATATATAGTGAGCATATATTGATAAGTAATATATATCTACTTATTGATATAAAAGCACCCCTCCCACTCTTGCTACTTTTCCATTCTTATATTTACTTATACTCATACAATTATCACCATATTGTGCTCACACTCCTTGCTCATACTCATGCTCATCACTCATACTTATGCATTGCTCACACTCACACTCATTACTTGCTACCATAATGTATAAGCCAAACTGTTAAAATCCACTCAATCTACTCACCCACCCACATCTACCATCTAACAATACAATATCTAATCAAGCTCAAAATATGCTCTCTACAATCTGCCATATCAAACTTCTTAGGAAACATGAAATCAAATCCAAAGATATGTATTCTAATCAAGAGAGAATGACCAAACTTGAGCTTTTCAGATATATAATTGTTATTAACATATATATAGCTGAATAAGGAGGAATTAGAAGATACTCTCAAGAAGATTCTGAATACATGGGTTTTGACTTAGAAGTGATAATTATAAAATATGGCAAGATATATATTGAATTACTAGTGCATATTTAGCTCTTTCTTATTTTATCTAATTGTCTTTCATCTATAGGTCATAGTTTTGCCAAGTGATATGAGAAGACAGATCCTCAAAGCTGTCAAATCCAATCTTTCCTTTGAATTTACTCCTGTTCTTGTAAATATTTTCAATCTCAACAAGGACTATCAATTCAGACAGTTAATGCTTAACTCTAACAAGATATTTATAGTCTATGAAAAATGCAACCTCAAGTTTGGCCTTTTGGCAGATCCAATTAATAGAACATTTGACCTCAATACTGCTTGATAAGTAAAGTTCAAGGAGTATATAGTCAATTGGATCTATATGGGTCCCACTTTTGAAGAAATAATTTGGATTGTCTTCATGTACTATAACTATAGATTATATCATGTATCAAAGATACTATAAAGTTTGGCCCAAATGTGCCAACTAAAGACATTAAATAGAAGAATGTCAGCTTTTACTATTACTATAGTAAGTTTATATGATATTAACATTTTTCACTTACAGATTGTAGAACCTAATTATACTTTATTTGTTTTAGATATATATTACTATCATAAGGTAGAACTAACTTAGAAGGCTTGGTATGAGAATATCCTCACAACAATAAATGAAGTCAGCTTGCAGGAAATATACTAGCAATTTGATATAGTCTGGGCTGCTACAATCAAAATACAAGAGAAGTTCAGAGATGGAGAAGTATTGGGTCCAAGTGAAGAAGATCATAAGTATATTTGTATATTATGCTTATCAAAATAAATTTCATATAAATAATTAATAGCTTATATGGTTTTAAATAATTAGGTACTCTCTGAATTCTGAAAAAATATAAATAACACTGTATGAATAATTAGGTTCCCTCTGAATTCCAAAAAAAAAATATAAATAACAGTATATAAATAATTAAGTTCTCTCTGAATTCCAAAAAAATGTAAATAATAATATATGAATAATTAGGTTCTCTGAAAGCTTGATGAGAAATATAAATGATAATATTGAATATAAATATATACTTCTAAATAATGATCTTATTTTTTTTTTTTTTTTTTTTTTTTT
>RBNI01002657.1:0-17854 GCA_003990745.1 Jimgerdemannia flammicorona | reverse complement strand
CCCCCCCTACCTCTCCCCAATGAAAGACCACCTTGTCTAACACTATCGCCACTCTCCCACCACTCTGCTCACAGATCCTCACCACCAAACCATGACGTCGGCCCCCCTGAGGACCCCAACCCACTCATACTATATAGATCATTATACTATACAAGATCATTATATTAGAAATTATATACTTTTAAAGATCATATGCTATATAAGATTGTTACATTAAAATTGCATAAGAAATCACTTATACTATATATATAAATTATCTATATTACCCAAATCACTGCTATATCTAAGAACTGTCCTAATAAGGAAATTGACTATTATATTCTGATTTGACTATTATATATATTACTAAATATCAATAAGGATATCAGAAATCTTAGAATATTTTATTACTTTTTAACAAAGTAACTAAAAGCTTAAGCTAAACTATACCAACCTCTAACTTTGTAATTTACCTCTATTGAGCTAGCATATTATAATATATATCTGCAATCTATATATTTCTCAGACACTAACTAAAAAATCTAATAATAATAATAATTAATAATCTAGAGATAATAAATCTACTTCTGAGAAATTATAGAGTAGAGTAGAACTAAGTTAAATATATCTCACTAGTACTCTGAATAAGTTGATCTGAATCAGATTTGAATCTCATCTTAGTTGATCTAAATAAAATTCAATCTGAATTCAATTTGAATCCAATCTGAATCTAATCCAGATTAGATTGACTCATTCAGAGCACTATATCTCACTTATATATATTTAGATATAATATATATATCCTTGACAAAAGTAATATCAATTGATATAAGTTCAAGCTAAAAGTCAGTAAGTATATATTCTTTAGGTATTCTGATAAGATACATATATAGTCTCTGAAATTTATATAAGTAGTATATAGTTATTTTGCATAATATATAGTTTAGAGAAAAAGACAATAATAAGTAGAAATATCAGTTAAAATATCCTCTATATCTCAGTTAATACAACTATTATCTATATCTCATCTAGTGATAAATCAAAACTATTTTCAACTACTATATATATCTAAGTAAGAAGTATCTGAGCCAAGAATAATAGAGATAAAAGATAATGATGATGATGAAGTCTTTAGTAATTAAGAATCCACAAAGAGTAAATAAAAGTAAAAGTACTCTAATATTTACTAAGAAACTTATTCTAAATTAAAGAGTTATTAGGATATATTAATAACTTCTAAATAATATAATAAAGATTATATAAGCTATGCTAAAATATATAAATATATATATATTATGATATTTAGTAAGTTATATATATAATAAAGCTGTAACTAATTTTGATAGTAATAAATAGAAGTAAGCTATAGATAAAGAATATAAATACTTCTTTTTCTACTACTATATTAGTTACAAAGTATTAATAGACAACCTTCTAAATCTCTTTTTTACAACTTTCACTTCCTCTATCTTAGGTTAATTTATAGGATAGTAAAAAAGAGGCAAGAGTGATGAGTTACATCTTTATTAGTATTAGATTGATACTTTCTTTACTTTTTTATAGTTTCTAGTACCTCTGACTATATTTGGAATATATTTGTTTTAGTGCAGTGCCTTTTTTTTTTTTATATTATCAATAAGATATTATCTCTATATATTACAAACTATATAGAAAGTTAGCTGATCTTAAGTATTATATACTAGTATAAATTATATAGGTTCTTAGTATCTATAGTAGAGCCCTCTGAGGTTTAGTGAGCTTTCTGATGAGTATAGTTCTGATATAAGTAACTGTTTTTGAGTAATATTATGATAAAAGAAGAGATGGCTATCATAGATAGGCAGAAGAGCAATAATAGTAAACTAGTTAAATACTAGACTAGTAATAGTCATTAGAGTTATTATAGACACTATATAAGTAGTGTCTTCTAATTAGTACTGAATAGTTAAGTAGTAGATATATATCACTCTTGACAGCTCTCAGTAATCTATAAGATTAGACTCTAGTTATTTGAGATTGTTGAGAGGTTCAAGACTACTCAAATTAAGTATTTAGACTATACTTAACTAGAATTAAGAGCTGATATAGTAATGTGATTGAGACCTATAGACTTGAGTAATGGAATATTAGAGGTCTTCTCTCATCTTATATGTAAGTTCTTTACTTATTCTATTGAAGAGAATCAGATCTTACTCAATATTTAGTATCTTTTGAGAGATTTTTTATTTATCTAGCACTCTATTTGAGGTAGTAGAAGCTTTACTGTTTAACTTTGATATAGTCTTATATATATGTTGGAATTTTGAGCTTACTCTTTTAGTTGTTAGTAACTTTCTCTCTGATAATAGAAAGAGTATAGTATATAGAATGAGATATAAGATAATTTATACCCTATAGTATCTAATATAATAGAGCTGCTAGATATATAGCTATCCTAGATTAAGAGAGTGAGGGGGGGGAGAATTTTGGCCTATATAGTCTAGAATCTCTTTTAATAAAAATCTGTAAGATATTGAGTTTATTAAAAAAAAAAAAAAAAAAAAAAAAAAAAAAAAAAAAAAAAATCAATAAAAAATATATCTCACTTATAGAGAATAGTATATAGAATCTAGTATCACTTCTATTAAACTGTCAAGCAATCAGATCCTATTGAGTATATTAGATAAAATATAATATTGATAAAAATATAGAATAATATAAAGCTCATATTATTATTATGATAAATATTTCTATATAATCAATACTTGAATCTAAACTTAATATATATATATATATATATATATGTCTTATTTGGGAAGTCTGAAAAAGGAAAGGGTATGAAAAGAGAAAGGGCTATAAAGTCCAGTCCAGTATAGAGATATATAAGTATAGAAATAGTAAGAGAAATAAAGAGAGAAGAGAGGGTGGAAAAAAGAAATAAGTGGTAGAGTAAATGAGTACCATTCCACTGAGTGACCAATGTATGTATCTAAGTAGTATATGTCTATCTTATCAAGTACTAGCTAGAGTACATCATTTATATCAAATTGTTCTTTGCTTTGATGCTAAATATCTTGGGTACTAAATGTTTAGAACTAGTATATAAATATAATATAAGACCTCTATATTCTACTTCTAACCTGTGACTGCAAGTAAACTAATTGTTATATATCTATTGACTTATAATCTCAGTTGATATTACTTATTCAATATTTCTATGCAACTAATATCTAAACCCAAATCTGATATATATATATATATATATCTTATTTGAGAAGTCTGAAAAAAGAAAGAGTACAAAAAAAAAATGAGCTATAAAGTTTACTTCAAATAAAATATTCCAAATAAAGAAAAGAATACTACATACATATAGTAAGAGAGAGAAAGAAGAACAGAAGAAAGATAGTATATATATAGTAGCAGAGGTAGAGAAAAAATAATATAGCAATAAGCAGTCATTAGAGACAGATGTGGGCAGTATAGTATAATGGAGCAACATGTGGCCTGGTGGGTCAGAGAGGATGATGAGTAGTTGGGCTGATGAGTGATTAGACAAATCTAGTAGAGAAGACAGGTATTGAGTATAGCAGAAGAATGGAGAGAGAGAATGTGGGAGATGAGCATATGAATGTAGGAGTAGAATTATTACTCAACCAATAGTCCAAGATTTGGATTTCATAATCAGCCAGACCTGTTAAATGTAGTACCTATTCAGAAGCTATGCTCAGTATAAAGACAGGTTGAGACCAATATGAGATAATAGAGACTGTAGGCAGTCTACTAGCCAATGCCAAGAGAATGCCTATCAGTCGGATAGAGAGAAAAGTGAAGTATCATTGGGTGCTAGGAAGGAGAGAAATAGATGATAAAGTAAAGCAATAGTGTAGAGTATGCTGGGGGATTTCCATGAGATGTAGACTGAGATTTTCTGTTGAAAATAATTGATTTTTGGAAGAGAGAAGTGTGAGGATGATATAGGAGAGGAGAGTGAGAGAGAGAAAAAAGAATATACAATCTCAGAATACATGTATTATAGGGTCAAAGGGATAGTCCCAAGTAATTTCTCCTAAATAAAGAAAATCAAAGTAAGCAAGTATAATAGTGGCCACAAATATGAGATCAGGGGCATTACCATTCAGCTAGAGATATAGAAGTAAATGGTAGAGGCAGCTAGATTTAAAGGAGAATTGAGGTTATGTATTATATATGCTCAGCTACTACTTGATACTATAAAGGATCCTGGGCAGTTGTTGAAGTCCCACTAATGGATCAGACAAACTGGAGTCAATATATAGAGAATAGACTGCTGACAGGCACTTATTGATAGTGGTCAGTATAAGATGATAAAGGGCTAATGAGAAAACTCAGCATATCAGCACCAACTTAGATATAAGGAGAGTGGGTTGATTGGTTAGAGTATAAAGAGTACAGAACTAGAGAAAGCTCTATTGGTCAGATGAGTACAATTGATATGTCAATCTTGCCAAATTGAACACAAGGAAGAAGACTATGAGGGGTAGAAGATGGGAATATCAGTAGATCCTATTAGCATTGAGAGTGATTGTGTAAAGAAGGTGAGAGAGTGAAAACAAGTCAAATCAGCAAGTAAGAGGGCATCAGTATGCTATTGTCTTGAGATGAGATATATATAGTATATAAGTAGAAGGTATATTATACCATTAGTAGTGAGATATGATATAGCAGTTCAAGGAGGGTGGGGGTAGTAGTAGTGTTAGAGTTGATGATATATAAGATGGTCTGGTTGTCAGTATAGAGTAGAATATAGTTGAATGTCCAAAGTGGACCCCATATAGCAACAGTCAAAATGATAGTATAGTTCTTTAAATTGAATGTTGAGATATTGCATTGTAGTGGACCAAGGGAATATGAACTATTTATCCTCTAAATAGACACCCAAGTCTATCTTGCTGCTAGTATCTATCCAGATATAAGTATCTAGGGCAGCTATCTAGTTAGTAGAGTGAAATACTGAGACACTATTCCAATGTAATAAAAATGTAATCTACTACTAAATATTAGTCTGGAATTTATTATTAAGCATAATAGTGAATCAGTTAGTTGATAGGTAATTGATAAAGTACTATAGGAATAGTCAGTCTGATAGGATGATTTTGCAGGTAAAACTCAGTAACTCAATAAGAGATTTAAGCTTTGTTCAAGAGCAGATATGTCAGAAAGACTATCAGCAAAGCTCATCCATAATATCAGTGTGTTTTTTTAGCTAAAGATAGATCTCTATAGTAACTGTATCTAGTTCAATGTTCAGAAAGATGATACACATTGATGATCTGATGATTTTTTACAGTTGTGTTATCAATTTAAGGTAATGACAGAAGTGAAGAAACTGGGAGAGATTGGAGGATACAAGGGGGAGATTATTGAGTAGTAATGTGAGAATAAAATTATCTATATAATGAAGAAGATATTGGAGACCTTAGTGATGAGCAATTTATATAAGCAGCTTAGTAAAGATGTTGAATAGGAATAGAGAAGAGCTGGTGTCAAATGGGAGATAGCAGTCAAAGTAGTATTATCTCAGCTATTCAAATCCAAGTAATTCTCAATCTGATAGATAAATGTATATATGATAAAAAGTATTGATGAGATCAATCTTAGAAAGTAGGCAGCCCTGACCAAAGTACTAAATAAGATTCAGATCATTGTCAAAATATATATAGGATATATAGTAGATATCTATATCAATATCAGTATTGATAGAGGGGCTATATTGGGGCAGTAGAGATTATAGATACATTGCTATTTAGACAATGAATTCTTCTTAGTAACTATGCTCAGAGGTAAGGAGCAAAATAGAGAGAATGGTGGGATTGAGAATGGACTGCAGATATAACTAGCAGCTACTTTCTGAATGATATTCTTAAAGATTGCTTTGGCATAAGCAGTCGCTGACTAGTGGTTAACCTTGATCTAACAGTATCAAGTACTATTAAAGCTCATGAGAATATCTTGGAAAATAGTGTTGATAACAGTGTGAGTGAGGTTCTAGTCAGGGTATATGGTAAAAGCTATCATCCAGACAGCTGGTTAGAGGACAGAGGAGAGTGGAGGGAAGTAAGCTTAGATTTTATAGGTAATAGCAATAAGGAGAATAGAGAGGGAGTAATAAAGACAGATGTTCTGAGCTGGTTAGAGAAGGGTATTGCTGGTGGACATTATATGCTCAGAGTTATTTTAAAGAGTTGTCAGAATACTCTAGCCAAGGGTAATTGGGGCTATAATTCAAACATATATGAGTATAAATATATTTGTACTAATAGTAGCTGGGGTCTTACATTGGAGTGCTATCAAGAAGGGAGCTATTATAGTTATAGCATACTGATAGAAGTTTGAAGAGGCTGGGGCTATAAATAGTATATGTCAAGCAAGATATCTGGTATAGATAAGATGATGATTTGGAAAATAAGGCTACAGTAGAGACAGATACTAGTGGCTTTTAATAAAGACTCAAGAACATAAATAGGTTGGAGTTGCATTTAGTCTAATGATAGCACTATATGGCTGAAATGTCATTGTGACTGACTTCAGTAATATATTTATTGTAAAAGGCAATATGGTAGTTAGGTAGTATATGCCAAAGTAACATTACTGCTAAAGAGACAAAGTCAATAGTATAAGAGAGAAAAGGTGTGAGTTTGGTCAGTTATAGATGAGTATTGTGAATGATACTGAAGTATATAAGTAGGCTGGAGATAAAGGTAGAGATGTCTGGAAGATTCTTGGATAGGGAGATAGCTTTTTTTAGTAATAATGCAGATATCTGATTTGTCCAGAGATTCAATGAATTGGTAGTTATATATAGGACACCTGATGTCAAATAGCATTCTAGCAACCAACCAAGAGCCACTACTGGGAACAAGTTGTTGACCACTATAGTCAGAAGACATTGATTGATATGGTTTTACTTTAAAGAGATATTGATGCCCCAAATGACTGTAGCTAATAAAGAAAGAGATGATAACTTATTAGCCACAATATTAAAATCTAGTAGCATGTACAGAGAAGGGACAGTAGAGAATGAGGCAGCAGTATGGTTGAGAGTAATATTGCTATTAGTAGAAGAGAGTTGTGATGAGTAAATCAGTTAAGAAGCAGAAGTATGAGTGAGACAGATTAGGTTGATCATTAAGACAGTAGTCTTGTTTAGTAAAGTAGTCTATAATATCATCTAAAATGATGGAGATTATAGAGCTGGGCCATTTAGATACCATGCTAGTAGAAATATATATAGAGCAGTATATAGTAGAACTGTTTGCAGTATCTTTCTTGATAGTTTGAGATTGAATGTCCACAAGATAGAATACTATAATAGTAGTATCATCAGTATCTTTGGTAGAGCCCTTATAGAGAAAGTACAGAACTCATGCTCCTTTCTCCGCTACCTTACTAGTCACAAGGTTTGGTAGGCAACCTTCCAAGTCTCCTTTCCCCTATTATTACCCCCTCTACCTCAGGTTGGTTTGCTGTGCCTATATAGGCATGGTGGAAGGAGGGCAATGGTGATGAGTTGCCCCTTTATCAGTGTCGGATCAGTGTCTTCTCCACTTTTTCACAGTTTCTGGTGTCTTCAGTTGCATCTGGAGTGCATCCATTTTAGTGTGGCGCCTTCTTCTTTTTGCCGTTGCCAACAAGATGCTGTCTCGGTGTGTCTCGGGCTATGTAGAGAGTCAGCTGACCTTGGGCATCAAGTGCTCAGTATAGGTTACCTGCAGGTCCTTGGTGCCTGTAATGGGGCCCTCTGGCTTTGGCAAGCTTCCCGGCGAGCATGGTTCTGGTGTAGGTGACTGCTTTTCAGGTGATGTCAGGATGGGAGGGGAGATGGCCATCACAGATAGGAGGAAGGGTAATTATGGTAAACCAGTGGGGTGCCAGGCTGGGGGCAGTCATCGGGACTGGGGTAGACAATATTTCGGTGGGGCCTTTCGATTGGCTGGTGGGGGGTGGGGTGGTACAGGGGCTGGCATCCTGGCTATACCCAACTGGAACCAGGAGCTGATGTGGCAACGTGATTGAGGCCCACAGGCTTAGGGAGTGGGACCTTCCTCATTTGGCAGTACCCGACTGGAACCGAGAGCTGACATGGCAACGTAATCGAAGCCCATAAGCTCGGGGAGTGGGAGTGGGGTCTCTTCAGGCCCTAGCCCATGTGTAAGTCCTTTGAGGAAGGTGCTGCATGTAAGTCCTTTACTCACTCACTTTGAATCCACTTTGCTCTCTATTGGTTGATTGGGGGTTTTTTCTTTACCTCAGACTTTCTTTTGGGGTTCAGGGGGCTATTTTTTATTCAGTCCCAGCACTGCTAGATCTGACGCATAGGTGTGCTCTCGTATGTAAATGATGATCCAGCCCTGGTGAGCAGACAAGTCTAGTCTATATCATAGGGGTCGACATAGCCAGTGTTCGACAGGTATAGCTGGAGCAGTGGGACTACTGGACAATTTAGTAGTCTAGGTTAATGGGGGAATATTGTTCGGTGGGTGGTGGGGGAGGGTTTTGGCCTATATAGTCTAGGTTCCCTTCCAATAAAAATCCACGGAACTATGAGTCTGTTAAAAAAAAAAAAAAAAAAAAAAAAAAAAAAAAAAAAAAAGAGAAAGTACAGAACTTGCTTGATAAAGGAGAGATTAGTATGGTGTATGTATGATAGTAAGCTAATTTCATATTGACCATAAGAAGAGGGGTCAAATTGGTATAGGATATAGATATTAATAACTTGGAGTATATAAAAAAAAAAGAAATAAGTAATAAAGTAAATGAGTATCATTTTACTGAGTGACTAATATATGTATCTAAATAGTATATGTCTATCTTAGCAAGTATTAGCTAGAGTACATCATTTGCATCAAATTGTCCTTTGTTTTGATACTAAATATCTCTGACACTGAATACTTAGAACTGATATATAAATACAATATAAGATCTCTATATCCTACTCTTAACTTATGACTATAAGTAAACTAATTATTACATATCTATTGACTTATAATCTTAGTTAATATTACTTATAATACTTATAAGATTAAGTATAGACTGTGATAAGATCTTCTCTTTAGTATTTAAACTTACTTCATTAAGAAACTTCTTATAATTACTATACTATATGATCTGAAAATCTATTAGATAAATATAAAGATAGTATTCCTAAATAGAGATATATATCAATACTAAACTATATATTCACCAGCTATAATGATATAATGGTCAGAACAACCTAATATATATATTATATAAGAGACTATATAATATCAAATAAGTAGTATAATTATAAAATAAAAGAATTAATAAATATCTAGTATTATAATAATAATAGTATAGTATTTATAGATATATAGATAGAGAACATAATTATCATTACTATCAAAAATAGGCTTAATAGAGTTAAAGAAGCCCTATATTAAGAATTCAAGATGATAGATATGAGTGATATATTTTTTCTATTAGAGATATCAATTAGATATAATAGAAGTATATATGATATATCTCTCATAAGCAATATATATCTAGATAATTTTAGAATGCTTTAGTATAAGTGAATATAAGTCTATTAATACTCTTATAGATATATTTATAAAGTTTGAGACTAATAAAAATAACAACTATACCAATATTCTTTATTAATAAAAAGTCAGTTCTCTTATATATCTAATACTTAGAATAAGGTCTGATATATTATATACTATAAATAAGATAATACAATACTCTTCTTACTATAATAATTTATATTAAAGCACTATTAAGAGAATTTTTAGATATATGAAAGAAATAGTATATAATATGCTTACTCTTAGTAGATCAAGCAAGAGTAATAGCAAGAATAATATATAGCTATCTGATATATATATATTATGCTAATTGGGCTGAAGACTTGAATAATTACAAATTTATAACTGAATATCTCTTTTATATTAATAAAGAGTCTACTATTAAAGAGTCTACTATTTTATAATAAATATATAAGCAGTCTTCTATAATAATCTCTTCTATATAGACTGAATAGCAGACTTTGTTTACTATAATAAATGAAGTCATTTAGCTATATTAACTATTAAAGAAGCTTAGCTTTAATTAGAAATAATACTCTATACTCATCTATCAGAATAATTAGTCTATAATTATTATAATAAATAATCTAGTATATCATTTCAGAATAAAGTATATTGATATATAGTATTATTATATAAGGAAGTATATATCTCCACAGAGTATATAATTGCAGATTTGCTTACCAAAGTTTTTTCAGAATCCAAATTTAAATAATATATTCAAGAAATGAATATTTCTATCAATATATCAGTATTTAGCTAAGTAATCTTCAAATATTATAGTTATTTATCAATCTATTTCATTTTCTCTATATTTGAGTTTTTTTTACCAATAAGACCTATTTATATTATATATTTTTACTATATTTTCTTATATTTTAAGTATATGTAGATAGTATTCTTTTTAGGTTATTTATGATTAATTAGTAGTTATTTCTTGATTTATTGCAGTTTCTTACATTCTTATATTCTTATTACCTCATTGGGCAAAAGTATTGAAATTCTTATTATTTGTATCTTGATAATTTGTAACTTATATGGCTTATATATATATGACTATATCACTCTTAATTATATCACTGATTTCAATGCATAAATACATACTATCTGGAGTAATAAATAGTACTCTTCTTTGCTCTCTACTTATTTACAATATTATTTTTATTTTTATTTTTATTTTTATTTTTATTTTTATTTTTATTTTTATTTTTATTTTTATTTTTATTTTTATTTTATTTTTTAGTCTCTCTCCTTTGTTTTGCAGTCAATCGTCATCGTTTAGCAGTTCTTTCTTGTTTTGCAATCCGTCATTAGCCCGTCGTCGGCATTTTACAGGCCATTATCATTTTGCAACCTATCGTCGTCATTATTCTGCAGTCCGTCGTCGTCGTTTTGCAGTCCGTCAGGTCACGCAGCCTATACACACCCATGATCACAATGAAATTCCTCGAGTGCTGATGCATTCCTAACAGACAAAACCCAGCACCCACTTGAATTGCATTTACTCTGGGAAAGTATTAGAATACACATTACAGGAAAGTTTGCTGGGCAGGTACGACCAGTGCTTTAGCGTGAACTCAGACGGTAAAAGCTTGGTCCTGTTATGTCGAAAAATGCTGAATATTACATATTCCAATAAGAGTCAAAAGCATATTGAAGCATAAAATTGGTAATATTAACAGGTTTTGCATATAATTGACATCGTACTTCCCATAGACATAATGATTCATAGCTAATATCATATACTGCACACCTTCCAGCTCATAGTCGACGACTTTGTGTTTGTTGCATATAAGAAATATCAAAAATTTAAGTGGGAGATATTAGCGCGGGATCGTCGAACGGTACGAATACAGCATAGTCATATCATGGCTCTGTTTGCATTACACTACTAAACTTGCTTATAATGCAAAATTTCTATTCGAAGTCGTGGAATTGAAGCTGAAAGCGAATTAAGCGCTTGTTAGGGTCCTTTGAAGGCCAGTACACCGCCTTTGTAATGATGTGGTCCATACTGAGCCGGCCCCTATTAACCATTGTCACCAGCTCCAACTTGAATCTTTCGAACTCCGCCTCGGTCCGGTCAAACCGGTTTTCGATGAAGTCCCAGAAAGTTGCCCAGTCCAGACGGTCGCAGGCGCTGCGCTCCACAGATTTAAGCTTTTTCAACATCTTCTTTCGATTCCTACTGTCCGCGGGACACTTTGCTGTGGCCGCCACCAGCCTCTCCGGTTCCGAGTTCACGAACCGCAAGTCAAGCACCACGGAGCTGCCCCAGCGTTTTCGGTTCTTCACCAGGACGCGGTCGTGGATTATCTGGATGAAGCGCACTATGAACACACCGTACACCTTCATCATAGGGCTAAGGCGGGATGTCTCATCTTCAGGAGGTGAGCGGGACCGTCGTTTTGCGGCTCGGCGGCGAGAGGATATGTTACCCATGTTGTATTGAGTGAAAGGAAGGGAAGCTGTTGGGCTAAGGTATAAAATGTGGAAATGTGAAATCTGAGGTTCCACAAATAAGTCCAAACCACAACGTGTCTCGTCGGGTAAACCGATATAAGTGGTCGTGAAATAAATGTAAACAAAATTCGTGTTCCGAAGAAACGCGTTCATATGCGAAGGTGGGAGGGGTACGCAAGCCAAAGATACAAAATTACTAACGACTAATCGCTAAATATCGTAAGACTATGTGCTAGGTTGGACGGCAAAGAAAACGACGACTGTTGCATAGCGCGCTGAGACTAGCGAACATTAACTGAATCCGAGCTAAGCTAAGCTAGACAATAAACTAAAGGAATGCGATTGAAACAGGACTAAACTAAAGGAACGCGCCGCTTGGCGTCGGTTCCTGACCAATGTTTTGCCGTAATGTCGACTACGCTACGACGTGAATACACCGACAACCTCTTGCAACCCCTCGTAAATGTCCAAATAACAACCCTGAAACCCAAAACCTTAGAATTAATTGAGTACTGTCATATGTTTGGGTGAAACACACGGTAAAACCGGCCCTGCCTTTGAGTAGAGATATGTAGGGAGGGCGGGTGGTAGTGAAAAAATTACATATCAACTGCGCTAGTACCATAAAAGGAAGCATAGTGATATTTAAGCCACCCGATTTTTACATAAGTGTTTTGGTTAGCTCTAGTTTTAGCCACAGCTTTGGCGTCCGCCCAAACTCGGCCACGAGCTCTCAATATGCCCATACTGCGCAGCTAGATGAAGCGGCGTGCCTCCAGCAACCTCACAACTTCAATGTGCTCATTATCCACAGCCAAGTGAAGCGGCGTCCTTCTGTGCCTTAATCTGCCTCGAACTCAGCAAGCAACCTCATGACCTCAATGTGCCCGAGGTCCGTCTGTGCGCCCGCTCCAACTAACCTCACAACCTTTGATTTCCGCGTGTCCATTCTTCGCAGCCCACGCGCCAAAATTAGGTGTACTCCGCGGAAGCTGCATATAATTAGAATATTGCCGCAACAAATCAAATTGACCCCATTTTAATGTTTCTAACCGTGCACGAGCCCCTGGTTCGATAAAATTGCTAACAGTCACTAGAAAAAAAAAAAAAATCAATAATTCAAAATACAATAGCTCAATGAAACCACATCCAAATTTAATATCTTTATTGTGCTATATTCACTATAATAAGGTGCATCTAACAAACTAAAATCTATTAAATTTGGATATGTTTTGGTTGAGTTATTGAATTTTGAAAAATTAGGTACCAACGTACCTTCCTTTCACCCAATACAAGATGGGCAACATATCCTCTCGCCGCCGTGCCGCAAAACGACGGTCCCGCTCACCTCCTGAAGATGAGACATCCCACCTTAGCCCTACGATGAAGGTGGACGGTGTGTTCATAGTGCGCTTCATCCAGATAATCCACGACCGCGTCCTGGTGAAGAACCGAAAACGCTGGGGCAGCTCCGTGGTGTTTGACTTGCGGTTCGCGAATTCGGAACCGGAGAGGCTGGTGGCGGCCACAGCAAAGTGTCCCGCGGACAGTAGGAATCGAAAGAAAATGATGAAAAAGCTCAAATCTGTGGAGCGCAGCGCCTGCGACCGTCTGGACTGGGCAACCTTCTGGGACTTCATCGAAAACCGTTTTGGCTAGACCGAGGCGGAGTTCGAAAGATTCAAGTTGGAGCTGGTGACAATGGCTAATAGGGGCCGGCTCAGCATGGACCACATCATTTCAAAGGCGAATCCCACAGTGTACTGGCCTTCGAAGGATCCTAACAAGCGCTTAATTCGCCTTCAGCTTCAATTCCACGACTTCGAATAAGTATTTTGCATTATAAGCAAGTTTAGTAGTGTAATTCGAACAGGGTCATGATCAATTCACATTATGTCCATATGCCTATGCTTATATTCGTACCGTTCGACAATCCAGCGCTAATCTAATATCTTCCACTTAAATTTTCATATATGCAACAAACGCAGGGGCGTTGATTATGGGCGCAGTATATGATATTAGCTATGAATCGTTATGTCTATGGGTTTCGCACTGGAAGCACCATATATAATATGTAAAAAGAGATAGACGAACAATTTGCTCATCTATCTAATAACGGAGGCTTAGCCTGAATATAATTATATACATTAAATATGCTTGACTTATGTTGGGATGTGCGAATTAATCAATGAAAACATATCCAAATTTGACGAATTTTAGCTTGTTAGATTCGCCTTATCTAGAGGAATCTAGCGCAACAAAGATCGTCAAATTTGGACGTATTTCGGTTGAGTTATTGCATTTCAAAGTTTGACCTCTTAATTTCGGCTTTCATTGTGATCATGGGTAATTATGTGTAGGCTGCATGACGTGTATTTTCATGAAAGAATACGGAGAACAACGAGATGTAAAGGTTAACACGGTATACCTTTCTCTCTCTCTCTCTCTCTCTCTCTCTCTCTCTCTCTCTCTCTCTCTCTCTCTCTCTCTCTCTCTCTCTCTCTCTCCAATTATTAGGTATCTTGATTTATATTGAGCGGATTTAGTTCTGTTGCAAAAATAAGGATATATCGACACGCAACTCCAGAAGCATTCGAACTCTGGTAGACAGCTTATACAACCTTAACCGGCACCGAGGTGTAGGGAATGTTTTTTATTTTGAACCCTCTTTCTGCATTGTTGAAGAAACATTCGTTAAATTATCAAATTGCTTGTTGTGAATAAGACATAATTACTAATTATTTACAAATCTCCACTCGTTACGCATAACCCAGTTTCGGCAACCTCAGTAACGGAGTTCGAGGTGGCCTGGTCGGACATTTGCCAATGACGACATGCATGGCGGGCGGGCAGGATAAGGAAGGAGAGGGGGCAAGAACGGTGCTGCTGTGTCCGTTGGCGAGGGGGCCCTAGAAAAGGATTGGAGATGCGATTGGGATAAAGACGTGTTCCGTGATCGGGGTAAAAGCGAGGTTCAGCGTCTTCCTGGTCGGACTTTCGTTTTTATTGTTTTCCTTTTTACACGTCCACTCATTCACCCATTCTCTTTCCGGCACCAGCCTTCCGCTACCTCGGAAACCTACACCGCCCTCTCCGCCCTCGTCCGCTCGAAAGTTGAGCCGGTACACGCGCCCTGACTCCTCCCCTCGTTTCCGACGCGCTCCAACCCGTCTCCCCGCCCGGCCTAACCGCCTTATTTTCTGTCATCGTCCGGCAATGTTTTGCTGTCCATCGTCGTCGTTTTTCGTCCCATCGTAGTTCAGCATTGTTTTTGCAATCCACAGCCAAGAAAATATAAGAAATGAAGCCAGCACCATATAATTACTATACATGTATTACCTTTCCTATCGCTCACGTCCCAAGTGGATGGTCATTCCTGTTGAAGATCCTAAACATATTTTCACATGCAACTCCACAGACATTTCCATACTCCGCAATGTGCAGTGTGGGGAAAGAATTATCAAAGTGGTCGAAGAACGCGAAGGGAAAACCATGTAAGGACGACGGACATTGTCAAGGAACGTGATGACGTTGACACACCGACGCCCGCAAAACGATGATGACGGACTGTAAAACGATGGATTGACTGCAAAATGGCGATGACGGACTGTAAAACGATGGATTGACTGCAAAATGGCGATGACGGACTGTAAAACGATGGATTGACTGCAAAATGGCGATGACGGACTGCAAAGTAACGGCAACCATGGATTGCAAACTGATGACGGCTTGCAAAAAAAACGGAAATGACGATGACGAACTTCAACGACAAACCGCAAAATGGAGGATTGCAAAACAACGACGAACTGCCAAATGATGGTTGCAAAACAACGAAGAACTGCAAAAAGATGAGGACAGACAGAAAAATAACGGGCACAGACCGCAAAACAACGGAAACAGACTGCGAAAACAATGCCAAACTATAAATGACGATGGACTGCAAACGATGATGACGGATTGCAAAACAACGACGACGGCCAATTGTTCCGCGCTCCCTCGAAAAAATGCCGAGTATTAATTTACATCGAGTGCTTAGTTTAGTATCTGTCATAGGCATATTGGAATGACATAAATTATGCAAACGATCCTGTGTTTACCTATTCTTGACATATGATGTTTGTAGTGCGAGCCTCATAGGAACGTGGAGATTTTGACATAATACTCTGACTCGATCACATATTGTGCATCTTCCAGCTTATGGTAAACGAACACCGCTCAATATATTGCATTCGTTTCATAAAGGAAGCACCTGAAGACCTAAGTGGAAGATATTTATAATGACCTTTCTACTTTAAACGAATCATGCCACTGGCTAATCGACTTGTTAGAATACTTTCGAAGTCATGGAATCGGAGTTGAAAAGCGCTGCGCTCTTTGCTTTGACCACTACCAGCATCTCCGACTCCGAATCCGGGAACCGCAAATCAAGCACCACAAAGACAGCCCGGCGTTTTTTCTTAACTAGAATTTTGTCGCGGATCGATTGAATGAAGCCCGCTTAGCGCATATCATACACCTCCATCATAAGGTTTAGGAATATCTGGCTGTGAAACCCCTAATTATGATGTAGACTATTCCAGAACATTTACACTTAAGTCTGTATTAAATTAAAATTTAAATAGCACAATGGAAGGCATTTCATTCCTCTGAATGGTATTCGTTTGCAATTTCAAAACGAAAGAGTTTATTAGCATATTGGAATAACATAAATTGTGAGAACGATTCAGGGTTTACATATTCTTGACATATGATGCTTCCAGTGCGAGCCTCATAACAACATGGAGAATCTTGGCATAATGCTCTGACTCCATCATATTGTGCATCTTCCAGCTGTTCGTAATGTCCTTTCTACTGTGACAAGCGAATACTATACATAGTATAGCCAGATGATGTCAATGAACACTTAGTATAATTACCCCACATAGTTACCACATGCACCACCAGTTCGTATAAATAATCAGATGTATAGTGCACAGCACTTATACTCAACCTTTTTGCTACTCCTTTTTAATATATTTAATAAAAATAGTTTTTTTGTAATTTTGTAGTAAATATTGTGAACAATCACAATTTTGGTCTTAAATTAAGTGCTTTCACTATAATGGTTCTAGTTTCTTTAAGGGAAAGTGGCTAAGGTGGTGGGTCTAAAGTAGCTCAAAGAGATACTTATAGATTCAAGTATTCTCAAAGGAATTCTAGGAGAAAATATTCTAAGCTTTATTTAAGTAGAGAATAAGGATATTTATATAGAATCTGAAAGAAAGATCTAGAAGAATCTCAGAAAAGAAGAGAAAAGCTAAGAAATAGGTTCTTAATAAAGATGTCTAATAGAATTCTACAATGTTCCAAAAGGTTCTAAGACTAGCTAAGATAAGATACATGATACTAAGAAAAGACAAAAATATTCTAGTAATATCTTAGTATCAAGAGAAGATTTCTAGACATTTGAAAAATACTAAAACATAGTAGAATATTCAGAAAAAGATAAGAAAAGACTAGCAAAAATATATGAAAAAGTACTAAGACTAAAATATAACTGTGAAATTGTTATATTTCGCTCTTCTTAAGAACTAACATTCTCATTAAGTTCTTAGATAATATAAGACTAAATATATTTAAACAAAATTTCTCAAACTTGTATCAATGTATTGATAAGGACTGACCATCCTCATATAGAACAGAGGGCCTATTATTAGACTAACCAACTAAGAGGAATTCAAATCTAGCTAGTAGCTTCATTTCAGTAGACTTCTTATTTACTAGATGTTTTGCTAGTTCTGGAGTTTCAAAGTAAACTTCTGATGTATAAGATACTGATTATTGTTATAGATCATTTTTTTTTTTTTTTTTTT
>RBNI01002656.1:0-17858 GCA_003990745.1 Jimgerdemannia flammicorona | reverse complement strand
AGCTAAGTATAAGAAACATGATTTAGATGAAATAGAAATTTTTACCTTCTTGGTGGATGTTGACGCGGTTCACGGAAAGGGCGGGTGTGATCGGGGAAGCCATCGTCGTGTGAGTTGAGATCAGCTGAATTTACTGTCCCGCCTCGATCATGTCCCAGTCTCAACGGGGCAATGATGGAGAGCTACGATGGACGACGATTCCTGTCCGGTTCCGAGCACTAGGTTATCGCGTCCTTAAGACATTTTTCTTTCCAGTCAAGTACATGGGGGAATTTTAAACGAAATTGTTTAGTCTTCTGTCTAATGTGCTCATCGATAACTGTCTTGTAGTGCTGAATGAGAAAAGGAGTCGTGGAACGAAGCAAGAGCGTTCGTGAAAATGACGTCAGACATCGAGAAGTCATTTGGTGTCAAGCCAACTCAACTATCTTTTCTGCTGGTCAATCCACTAGAATCCTTGATATTGACATTGTCAGAAAAACACTGCGCCATTTTTGTTGCTTATATAATTTGTCAAGATGAACATGGTAAATTCTCCGAGTCCCATGTCTACCACCGAAAGAGCTGCAACTCACAATAACAAGCCAAAGCTCCACACATATACCGACAATATCACTAGCTGCAAAACGACGATTAACTGCAGAGCCATTAGCCGCAGATCGCACACAGCAGGCGGACAGTTAACCACAGATGACATAACTGCAGACTGATGGTTAACCATATGACAGTCATACTGTTTATTTTAACTGTTGTAATGGTGACCTCAGAATGATGACATCAGCACAGGAGACAGCCTTTCCTTGCAAGCCACCAGATCGGAGCACAAGAAGGACTCTTAGCCTTGACCTGGGTACTGGGGATCCTTATCACTTTATTCTCTACTGCTGTAAAATGGAAACAAGAATCACCATTGCTACCAAATGCCTCCAAATATGGCAGGAGTATGAAATAGGAAACCTTCTCTGCTGGAAGTTCCTACAGGCCAGCCCTTAAGAGTTATAAGATATCACTCTCATAGATATATATGAAACAAGGACAGCTAAGAAGATTCATCAGATCTTCAGGTATACACTATGGTCAATCTCCAACTTAGAGTATATTAGAGTCTCAGACTTCAGAGATCTATTAGCCTGCTATATCAATACACTAGAAGCCAGGGTGGCTATAAAAGCCCAGTCTATTATTACTCTCAATAGTAATAAAGTAGAAAACTTCTGGTATCCCATCCTCCAGGACAATCCAGATCAATTCCTGCAAGGATTGATCTCAGTATTCCAAGATCTAAACATCTAGGTTAGATCTCTCCAAGACTCCACATTTGTTTCCTATTTTATAGAAGAGAACCTCATAGACTGGAGAGCCCCAGACCTCCTTGTTTTCACTACCACCAAACATGATGACATCATTGACAATGATATCATCCTGCACAATATGCACAAAGTACACAAAACACATAATACATATATGTAAAACATACAACCTATGCAATAAGTCAGATGAAACATTCACAGACCTCATCTCCTTTAGCAATGATGAGAATGAAGCCCCCATGGTCCTGAACATTCTGCTCTAAGTTCCTTAGTTATACTGAATTATGCCAGCATCCTTTTCCTGTGTAACAGCTATTCCTCTACTGGTATTCTGACCTTGGGTGACTCAGAATTATTCCAGCACCATTTTCCTATATTACTGAAATTATATCAGTATCCTGAACCTATGTAACCATCTGTGCCAATCCTGGAACTTAGCAGTTTTCTGTGTTTTAGCATTTTATTTGATTATTGGAATTTATATTTAGCTTTATATCTTAGCAACTATTGAATTATATTTTATATAAATACCCTTCTTATTTCCTCTGAAATAAAGTCAGTTTCAGTTCACTTATATATAATCTCTTACAAGTAATCTAAAGAGATAACAAGACAGTTTAAAGATAAGAAGTTTGAGGACTATAAGATCTTAGGAAGGTACTCTAATAAGAACTTGCTTATAACAAACTTGAGTTAGTCTAAGAGATACACCTTGAAGAGAATCTGACATATTTGAAATACTCAGTGACTACTATGTGACAACTTGGTGTCCATTGGCTGATGATTCAAGATGAATTCCTTACTTTTAAGCTGAAAAATGAATAACCACTACAATAACTACCTGACTATAAGAGTCACTCCTACAAGAATTCAAGACAAGATGGAAATGCATCTCTCCACATTCTATAGATATATTACTGAAGAGTCAATCCTGATCTTCATTGAAGACTTTGAACAATTCACTACTATACAAGTCCTCAATATGGATATACAATTGGCCCTTCTACCAGTCAGCCTCAGAGGACCTACCAGAGACAAATTCAATGCAGCCACTATTGCTGATATTAGTGCAGTCAGACTTGCCAACATAAAGACTTTCTTCAGAACTATATACTATACTGAAGAGATCAAGTAAGCTCTCAAGAATCAACTCAATACTATCTACCAGGAACTCAGTGAAGATCCCAACTCATTCTATATATATCTGAATCTGTCACCAGATTGTCTTGGCTGACTATGATGACCACCTCAAGGAACAAATTGCAGATTCAATCTTCCTTAAAAGAGTTCACTCTGAAATTGTCCTAGCAATCTGGTCTATCCTAGCTATACTGATCCTTGATCAGAAAGTGGTCTTTGTATAAAGATATTGGACTGCCAGACACTCCACTAAATACTCAATAGAGAAAATAACAGGCATCAAGATGGAGCCATCAAAGCCAACTAGTATTATATCTACCATAGTTGTAAATAGACAACCATCCCTACCTACCCCCAAGGCAGCCAAAGCTGACCCAGTGGAGAAACTTGCCAAGCAGTTTACCAAGATGACTATATATCTTGATGATGTTGTTAGAGAAGTCTGAAGTACCAATAGGAGACCAGTGCAGAGATTTGCAGCTGCTACAGAAGAACATAATATCACATACTTTAGATATAGAAAAGAAGGCCACTATGCAAAGAGTTGCATGACTGAAACAAGATGCAAAGCCCAACCAAATAATGCTACCAGAACTAGAGAACAAACCAATACAGTAGTCATCAAGGAGATTGGTGATACTGATGATGAAGAATACTATAAAGAGCTTGAATTCTACCCTGCTATTGAAGGTACCAGAACCCAGTCCAAGCCCTATGATAAGAAGAGCAATAGCAAACCAATTGGAAGACCAAAGAAGACCCCAGCTGTCACTATTCAAAGCAAGATCCAATCCGAGGAGATTGATCAAGACATGAAGTTAGATAAAGCTGCCTACCAAATCATTGAAGACACTACTCCAGTCTCAGAAGAAAGCAAAAGCAAGAAGGAACAGAAGCTGTGCAAGACTAAGATCTACCAGTATAATATCTACAAAGACCTCAAGAAACAGAAGGTCAATGCTACTTTTGGATAGCTAGCCAAAGTCTCTGCCTTCAGACAGTAGCTGAGAGTAGGACTTGTAACTACTGCCAAGAATCAAGAGTACAAGATTGTAGAAGCTCACAATGTACAAGAAGATGATCAAGAAGACTCAGGTGAAGAATCTGAAGACCAGCATAAGACATCAGCCTATACTCCATGTCAGATTGAAGATTGTATCTTTAATGCCATTATTGATACCAGTGCTAGAGGATACCTCATGAGCAAGAAGACAATTGACTACCTAGGCTGAGACATTGAAGAGTCCACCAAGATGGTCTATGTTACAGTAGATGGTACATGAGCTACCCTTCTTGACAAAATCTGAGAAGTCTCCATCAAGATAGGAGGAGCTACCATCTCAGTAGATGTGATTGTTACAAGTGCCACCAACTATGACATCCTCATTGGCAATCAATGGCTTTATAAGGCCAAGACCATCATTGATCTCGATGCCCAGAAGATGCAGATCAACTATAGAGGAAGAAAGATATGAGTCTCTATCAATGTCCATAAAGAAGTTCTACCAGACATAGAGGAAGGAGATGAAGAGGATACAGAAGTCTTCATACACTTAGTGAATAAGAATAAGAACAAGAAATCCAAGCTCACAGATGAGCAGTAGTACAATAAGATCATTGATGGCTATGCTCCTCAAGGAATACCCCCATGGTACTAGGATGTACTGCTCTGAACACCTGAATGACTGCTGGTCCTGTATCAGTGAAGTTAGGAAAATCTGCCAACAGAAATATGAGCAAGAAGCTGCTAAAGCAAAAAGGAAAGCTGAAGAAAATGACCAGTCCCCAGAGCTTCAAGCTGACAGTGATGATGAGGAGGAACAAGAACCAGACATCACCCTCAAGGTTAAGAAGTTTCACTCTAAAGCCAAGATCCCAGAATACAAGACTGAAGGAGCCATAGAAATAGACCTTACTAGCATTCAAGATGCTACTCTCAAACCACAGACCACTACCCTACTTGGTACCAGAATTGGAGTCAAGTTGCCAGATAGCTATGCTGGAATTATCAAGACCAGGAGCAGTCTGGCCAAAAGTGAAATCTCAGTTGAAGGAGGAGCAATTGACCCTGATTACACTGGTAAGATCTTCTTCATAGTTAGAAAATACAACTCCACTACTCCATTCAAAGTCAAGAAGCATGACAGGATTGGCCAGATGCTGATCTAAAAATTCAAGAAACCCAAGATCACTGAAGCTATCAAACTCATCAAGACCAAGAGAGGAGAACAAGGCTTTGGATTTACTGAAAGAGGAGTCTATACTGCAACCAAGATTACCAAACTTAAGTACAAGAAAGACAGAGACCAGAACAAGCACACATGTACCATTGGAGAAAACTTTCCTCTGGAAGAACAACTTCTTAAGATCCTGTACCAGAACAAAGAAGTACTTGCTATAGACTTCAGGGATATCTACAATCAAGAACCCAAGTACTACTATGAAGTTGATACTGGCAATACTAAGCCCATCTATCAGAAAGCCAGACCTATACCACCTATCTACAGAGAATGGCTGTAAGCAGAACTCAAGGAAATGAAAGAAGCCAGAATCATCAAGCAAGCTATCAGTCCTTGGGCTTCACCCATTGTCCTTACCTCAAAGAAAGGAAGCAAGTCTGAAGAGTTTGTCCCAAGACTCTACATTGACTATAGAAAACTCAATGCAATTATCAAGAAGGATAGACAGCTCTTGCCAAATATTCAAGAAATCCTTACTACTCTTGAAAGTGAAGCCAAATACTACACCACCTTAAATCTGTTCCCAGGCTTCCATCAGATTGGTCTCACTCAAGATACTAGTGAGAAATCAGCCTTCATTACATCTGATACCACCTATATCTACCTGTGAATGCCATTTAGAATATGCAATGCCCCAGCAAGTTTTCAGTAAATGATGAACAGAGTCTTTAGTAATGAGATTGGAAAATGGCTCTTTGTCTATATTGATAATGTGATCATCTTTAGCAATACTGTATGGGAACATATCAACTATATACAGCTAGCCCTCAAGAAGCTCAAGAAGTATGGCCTCTATATCAAGCCCAAGAAGTGTAAGTTTATAGCTCAGAAAATTACCTATTTAGGACATCTCATTAATGAGACCAGAATCTATACAGACTCCATAAAGATTGAGGCTATTGTAGCCTACCTGAGACCCAGAAAAACTACAGAAGTCCATGTCTTCCTTGGACTGGCCTCTTACTACAGAAGATTCATCAAATGATACTTCAATATTGCAGCACCTATCTATAAGCTACTGAAGAAAGAGATCAAATTCAAATAGACCAAGAAATACCAAGAAACCTTCAATAAACTCAAGACTAGATTGACCCAAGCACCCATCCTCAGAAGACCAGATTGGAACCTAGAGTTCATCCTATAGACAGATGCAAGTGCTATAGGACTTAGAGCAGTTCTAGCTCAGAAGAAAGATAGATATGAATATATTATCTCCTATATAAGCCAAGATACCCACAGAGCAGAACAGAACTATGAGTTATGCAAGCTTGAATACTTGGCAGTAGTTTGGACAGTAGATAAGTTCCACTACTACATATGTACCTAGCTGGGAAATACTTCACTATTCAAACAGACTATTCTGCTCTTGCCTAACTATTCTACACTCTGAACTCCAAAGGAATATATACTAGATGAATCTACAGACTGCAAGAGAATGACTGTACTGTCAAGCACTATTTAGGAAAAACCAATGCCAATACTGATACACTCTCAAGGATACTACAAAACACCCCCATCAAGACTATTCAACATAAATAAGAAGTTATACTATGGATTAATTAGCTATCTTGGGCAGTAGAAGATACCCAACCACCTCAAACCCTGAACAATCACTATTATTAACTGGACTTAGAAACAGTTTGAACTAGACAACATTATACTCAGAAAAGGAGAAAAGCTTATAATATCTGAATACAAGAAGTATTAAGTAATGAAGAAAGTACATGAACAAGGACATCTAGGAGGAATCAATATATATAACAAGGTAAGAAGAACCATGTGGTGGTCCAAGATAGAAGAAGACCTGCACTAATTTGTCAAAGGGTATGACAAGTGCCAAAAACAGAAACAAGATCAGTAAGACCAGACACTCAGATTATCAAGAATTGAGCCTATCCCCTTCCACCACATTGCAATAGATATCATTGGGCCACTACCAGTAACACTATCAGGAAACCACTATATTATAGTTATTGTAGACCTCTTTACTAAATAAATAGAAGCAGGAGTATTATAAGAAGCCAATGTCCTCTCTATAGCCAACTTTCTGTACCAAGAAATAATCTGCTACTACAAGATACTAAGACAAATTACCACAGACTACAGTACAGAATTTATCAATAGATTCTACAAGATAATATATCAGAAATACAAGATTCAGCAAATCAAGATCACTGCATATCACCCTCAAGAAAATAGACAGACAGAAAGAACCAATAAGATCCTCAAGAACATCCTGGTGAAGATCTCAGACATATATGAGAATTGGGATAACTACCTCCCAACTGTTCTCTCTGTCCTATGAGACATATAGTCACAGAGCACACACTTTACTCCAAAAGAACTGCTCTTTGGAGAAGAAGATTCTGATGGAACCTCAGCCACAAATCTAGACCTAACTTGGAGATGGGTTGACTTGGAAATCCAGAGACTATACTGCCTACTATGGTGCATAGGAATAGACTCAAGAAGTACTATGAGCCTATATAAGAGAAGTAAAATATAATGACTGCCCACAAGGTTCTAGTCTACAAATCATAACAGCATATCCTATGACCAGCAGACAATCTGTCTGGACCATTCTCTAAGAGATATGGTACCAGCAACTACTCATCCATAAAACTTTCAAAACCAGAGGAGTTCAAACCATCAACTGATTAATCAAGATCAGAATCAAGCTCTTGCTCTATATAAAGGGAGCAACCCTTCACCATCATACCAAAATACATAGGGAAGATGCCAGCCCATAAATACCACCTTTCAACCTCTTTCCAGAGGTTATGAGATCAGCAAATTTTTCAGAACTAGACCAATAAATAAGGATGTTCAAGGAGATCCTTATTCAGGAGAAAGATGTAATAGTGACCTCAGAATGATGACATCAGTACAAGAGACAGCCTTTCCTTGTAAGCCACCAGATCAGAGTACAAAAAGGACTCCTAGTCTCGACCTGGATATCAGAGATCCTTATCACTTTATTCTCTACTGCTGTAAAATGGAAACAAGGATCACTATTGCTACTGAATGCCTCCAAATGTGGCAGGAGTACAAAATAGGAAACCTTCTCTACTAGGAGTTCTCATAGGCCAGCCTTTAAGAGTTACAAGATGCCACTCCCATGGATATATATAAAACAAGGATAGCTAAGAAGATTCATCAGATCTTCAGACATGCATCATGGTTGATCCCCAGCTTGGAGTATGTTAGAGTCTCAAACTTCAGAGATCTGTTAGTCCACTATATCAATGTACTAGAAGCCAGGGTAGCTATAGAAGCCCAGTCCACTATCACCCTCAATAGTGATAAAGTAGAAGACTTCTGGCATCCCATCCTTCAGGACAACCCAGATCAATTTCTGCAAGGATTGATCTCAGTATTCCAAGACCCAAGCATCTAGATTAGACCTTCCAAGACTCCACATTTGTTCCCTATTTTATGGAAGAGAACCTCATAGACTGGAGAGCCCCAGACCTCCTTGTTCCTACTGCCAAATGTGATGACATCATTGGTGATGATGTCATCCCATGTGACATGTGTGAAGTATACAAAATGTGCAACATATACAAAATGCACAACCTACACAATGAGACAGATGAAATGTTCACAGACCTCATCTCCTTCAGCAACAATAAGAACAAAGCCCCCATGGTTCTGAACATTCTGCTCTAAGTCCCTTAGTTATACTGAATTATACCAGCATCCTTTTTCTGTATAATAGCTATTCCTCCACTGACATTCTGATCTTGTGTAACTCAGAATCATTCCAGCACCATTTTCCTGTATCACCAAAATTATACCAGCATCCTGAACCTGTGCAACCATCTGTACTAACCCTGGAACTTGGCAGTTTTCTGTGTTCCAATATTTTATTTAGTTATTGGAATTTATATTTAGCTTTATATCTTAACAACCATTGAATTATATTTTGTATAAATACCTTTCTTATTTCCTCTGAAATAAAATCAGTTCCAGTTCACTTACACACAATCCCTTGCAAGCAATCTAAAGAGATAACAAGACAGTTTAAAGATAAGAAGTTTGAGGACTATAAGACCTTGGGAAGGCACTCTAATAAGAACTTACTTATAACAAACTTGAGTTAGTCTAAGAGATACACCTTGAAGAGAATCTGATGTATTTGAAGGACTCAGCGACCACTACGTGACACTGTTAACAGTTGTTTTGCCATTCGGCGGTTAATCGTTATTGTCATTCTGTGGTTCACCATCACATGAGACAAAGAGAGAGGAGTGGGGGATTTACGAGGCGCAGCATCGTGGACTGGGTCTTCGTCGAATGCATTCCTTGTTGTAAAACACAATTTGCGATCCCCTCTGTCATTGAAGACAACAGCCAATTGTAGCATTCAAGGGGCTGGAGCAGAAGCAAGCTACCAGCAGAAACTGAGATACGACAGCCGATTAACAACCAAGCATCTTGGTGGATGTTATCCGTCCAGCGGCTGGTTGTGTAACGTATTCTCTCAAAGCTCTGCTTTATTATGAAACAAGATCACGATTACATTACTGTTGCACTCTATCTTGTACCGTTGTGCTTCTTAGGTCGGGTTGGTGAGATATTTCGTCATCACCATACTACCGGTGCCATCGTTGGGCCTATTTTATTTTTATTTTTATTTTTATTTTTTTGCAGAAGACGAATTTTAGTTCAATTGGCAAGGCAAACAAACAATGACAAACAAGTAACATAAATTACATACACTGACAGCCACTGGATGGGCCCGCCATAAGGAGGAGGAGCGTCGTTCATAGCACTTAATTTACCCAGGAGTATCGGGAAGAAGTCGCCGCTCTGATCCAAGAAGTAGCCAGCGGAGCCAATGTCGGCCTAGTTTCTCATGTGCAGCCGCAGGTCGAGAAAGAAGAAAGAGAATGCGAGATTATACGTGAATCGGTGCTGGACTACATCACGAAGTAGTTATATTGTCATCGAAAACTGCTCACAAAAAAACACTCGATGCACACCCAAGCCCAGACTAACATTGTATGACAAGACCCCAGTAATAGGCGTCCGATACAGTAGCACTCCTTTCAGCTCGTTCCCTTGCATTGCCCGGTCGTGCCACCCACAGGTTCCCGGTGGCGGAGGGCTGCTTACACTAACGGGAACATGGGAAGGCTTGTAATTCAGCAAGAAGCTAGCATACATGTGATGGATCGGTACTGTTGAGATAGATGTTGTAATTCACTTTGTAGGCCCTGCACGGGTGATGGGAGATGGGAGGGAAAACATTGAGGGTGTCAGTGTGGAAGAGGAAAGGATTGGGTTGAAAGAACAGAGAAAGCCACATACGAGTTGCCAATGCCGCAACCCATTACGTATTGAGCGGCGGCGCAGCCGGCGCCCAAGGCGGCCACAAGGGTGATGAGAATGATGGAGCGCATTCCTGCGATTGTCAAGAGCGATATGAATGCAGCAAAACAGAATGGAAAATAACGACCTTATATTCGCCAGGAGTCTCTGCCTGTTCGGATGTGGGGTATGAAAGCGCATTGACACCGCAGCAAAAATTTCTTAGCACGAGATTCTATTAAAGGCAAAATGAGCCTCACTAATAAAACAAAGAAGGACCTCCGCATCGAAGCGACTGCACATAAAAATAGCTGGTTACCCCCAACTCGGACTGGTCATGCACATAAACCATCGCTATGGTGATGCCCTTCCGCTGGAATGCCGAAATTGTCTTCATTCACGACACGATTATGTAAAGTGAGCCGAAGTGATCCGTCGAGGAGGAGGATTGTGACAATATTGAGAACTGGGACAAAATGACGCTGTTATGAAAGATAATCGTGAGTGGACTCGCGATCCTAACAGACCATCAACGGGCTCGTCATCATTGTTCGCGTAGCATGCATTGATATCCGTCAGCGTGCTGTTTCTTTTCTGAATTACATTGTCGGGTCAGAAGAGGGGTTCGATTCCTAATCGTCATCATCATAATGGTAAGTATCCCAATTGTGGCTATTCTGCGAAACCAAGTTTGGGGGTGTGCGAGCGCCGTCTGTCGTCAACCATTATGATCACTTGCCTTCGTTGGCATGGAGCAATGCCATTCGGAAATTTGATTTTAAACCAATTATGAATGTGCCATTAGAGAAGGTTGACCGCCAAAATGGAAATTGAAGTGTCGTATCACGTCCCACCAAGGTAGTCGCAAGAATTATGAAACCCATTCTCTTGAGTTTGAATCCATGGAACATCTATTATCACCGTATTACTTTATGGTGTATTTAAGAAGTGCTATACAAGTAAAGCAGTTTTTTTTTATAACATTATTTAAGTGTAGGCAGTCCTGCCGCTTTCTCTATTCATTCAATGGGAAAATGACGATACCTTTAGTCTCCCTTATTCTAATGTATATATATGTATGTATCGCACGCCCCGATCGAGGTTGAACTGCGTCTTTCTGCGGAAAATTGTTATCTGTTATTGTCACTCTACGGTTGCTCTCTCTCTCTTTTTTTTTTTTTTTTTTTTTTTTTTTTACGGGGCTGGTGAGACTTGAGACAGAGCGTTGTCAGACACACAATCACGTATAAGATATGATTGGATATAATGGTGGCGGTTACTTGATTTCCAACAGTGTTGGCATGTACAAACAGTGGTTATTGTTAAAACACGTTTGTCTATGCACGTACGCCACAACAGATTCTATAAGGACTAATTTACTTTATACAGGGAAAGTGCGACGAGGCGGATACACTCTATTGGCTATCGGGGAGGATGTTGCTGGACAATCTGGCAGTGCTCTACAAAATTCAGGGCAAGTAGGTCACTCAGTGAGATGGAAATGGTTGAGGGGCATTGCAATGTTGGTGTCTAGATGAGAGAAGGTTATGTCAGCAAAGATAGAGCTGGCAATGTCGTGTGGATTGGCAATGGTGAGTTGTCGATCATGAGGGCGTATCTCGTTTGGTCCTTTATCAATTTGCCATTTATCATTAGCTCGACCTCAAATTCGGTCATATCAAACATTTATTTATCACTCCCAATTGGTTGATGTAATTTATTGCTTTCTACTTCTATCAACACAATAGCACAGGTCTTAGCTTTGCTGGAACCACATCTCTCAAAAAGAGTGTACTACCCACTCATATCTACTTGAACCCACAACGTTCCAGCGTATCTCTCAAACTCTCCACCCTCGTTACTTTGTCCACCATCCCTCCAATTCAAGCCTGTCGCACTCCATCACAATTCTCTCTGCAAATTCTGGCAAAGGGGTTGATAAAAGTTCGCCACGCATAACCTCGGCTATGAGATCACGGCCTCATCGAACACCCCTTTGCCAAGTCAGTCGAAAATGCAGTCTACCAACAGCTCTTTCAGATTACCACATTTCTGTGCTGCAGGACCCGGTTGGGCATGTGTGGAGCACAAGCAAGGTCAGCCAACAAGCATGAGAGACAATGCCATATAGTGCCTACTCGTATGCTATGGCTTCCTTGAACAAGTCATCATGCTGATTGTGGATGGGGAAGAGTATCAACTCAGTCATGCCGATTTCAGACCTGCTAGTATGTTTAGTATGTTGCGAGCCCTGGTCCATAGATAGTGGAAATCGAGAGCCGGCGGAATTCTATTAAATTTAGCAGACTGGAGGTGTTCGTACTTGGAGAGCACTGTGGTCGTCGCGAAGTCGAGCACGTTTTGCCAAGACAGTGAGAAATATCTGGGTCCTCCATGCACTTTGGAGCCTGACATCGACAGAACTATGCCGTCGATCGGATCACCAGGATACTTGCTCTCGCAGCGTACACGAAGGGTGAGTTTGGAAAGGCGGTGGCTGTAGTATTGGATGAGATGGGTGAAGAGCTACTAGTAGCATTGAAGTTCGAGATGGATGTCAGTGATTGGCGATAGCAATAAGCTTGAGGATAAGTTACAGGTCTACGGCTGCAGTATCATATTCGGGATTGATGTAGGTGCATCCCATTTCCTCCCCCCTAAAACAGGACGTAGTGATTGTGATGTACTGTATCTCGTCGGCATAGGGCAGGTGGAGAAACACTCGAGGCGAAGGCCGCCATTGTGGTAGTGACAGCCACTTGGAGTCACGCAGGGCAACGACATACCATTCGGGGAAAGGGGGGGGGTGGGGAAATTCCGAGGGGCACAGTTCGGCTCGGATGGGTGTGTTCTCTGTGCCCCAGTGACACTCAGATTCAACAATGTAATTATTTCAGTGAGTCTTACAATCTTGCTGGTATCCTTGTGCTGAGATAAGCTTCACAAAATATTTCATTCCTGATCTATCCAAGGAATTGAAGGCCGGAAAGTTAATCATCAAATTAACAGTTGCCCCCATTGTTTTATTTATTTTATTTTATTTTATTTTATTTTATATCTAATCAATACTCCAGAAGTCAGGATTTTTTTTTTATTTTTTTTTATTTTTTAGCTCATATTAACACTAGAACTTACCAGTGTTGTACATGCATTTCGGGTCAACGAAAGCAAACTCTGAATATCTGTTATGCATGTGAGAATTCAGGGAGCAGAACAAACCTTAACGACAAAACAAACAACTACATCAAATAACTTGCCATAGATTTGCTGTGCATGGTGGTGACATATTTAGCGCTCATTTGACAGTTTAATCTATATATAGATTAATGTATTTTTGGATACCAAAATTCCATGAGACTATGGATATGGTATTAAATGTTACTTGTTCAGGCAAACTGTCATGTTTTCGAAGAGTGGCTTTGTGATATTTTTACATTTGATGTCTGTGCTCTTCTTATATATATGTTAAAATGATGATACATGAACAATACACAATCTATATTGCTAGGACCATGGACTTGGTTGACAAAATCAATCCCCCTTGCAGCTAAGATGGGCATTTGCCGATGCTAAATTGAATTAACACGATATCGGCAAGCCTTGGCCACTCCTTGATTGACGATCCCATATTAATATTTTGCATCTTCACAGAAAATCTCCTCTCGATCGCTTGTACTACAAAAGACTAACTGCACCCCTAAAAAATTGCCTCATCCATAAGCCTGCATTCCACGTTAATAAAAAGATTCGGGAGGTGACAGGATTTTCATCTAATTTAGATGTCTTGCAGGGGTCGGAATGTGACATTGGACATATGAACTCTGGTGGTCACCAGCGCCTTTGTTTCTGAAAAAACACATATATAAAAGCAGGGAAGAAAATGCACTTCATAACTTCCAACCAACGATCCCTCTTTTCCTTCGAATCTCCAACCACAATGAAGTTCGCCGCCTGTCTTGGTGCCATCCTCCTCACCTCCTCCACTTTGGTCAATGCCTGTTATCTGACTAAAGCCGACCTCAACATTCGCTCTGCCCCCAATTCCCAGTCTAGCATCTTAGGCCAATACAAAAAAGGTACTTGCATTGATATTGTATGCCAAATCCAAGACGAAAACATCTCTGGCGACTCATAAGCATTTCGTTATTTTGTGTGCATTGTCACCAGTCCATCAAATTTTCGTGTCAACCTGACCCAACTCTTTACTTTTCATATAGCTGGTGGGATAAAACCAACCTGGGCTACGTTGCCGATTACTATGTCCAGTATGTTACGTAATTCTGCACATTTCATGCTACTGAAATATTCCTGCTTCGCACTCTAACCGAGCAATTGAATCGACAACACAGAACTGGAGTTACGTGTATTCCTGGCGTTCCCATCTGTGGTGGTGGCCCTACCGGGAACGGCAATGCCATTGTTGCCAAGGCTAAGAGCCAACTAGGTGTGGCTTACTCATGGGGTGGCGGCAATCAAAACGGCCCTTCCTATGGTATCTGTTGCACTACCGACTCTCCCCAAGATGGCCGCAAAGTCTTTGGTTTCGACTGCTCTGGATTGTCTCAATATGCTGTTTACCAAGGCACCGGCAAGGTGATTCCTCAAACCTCCGGTGCCCAGGCAACTTATTCAGGGTGCCAAAAGGTCAACTATGGTAGCAGACAACCCAGTGACTTGGTTTTCTATGATGGTCACGTTGCCATCTATGCTGGCAATGACCAAATGGTCGAGGCTCCTCTACCTGGCAAAACCATTAGAGTTGCTCCTGTTTGCGGTGGCCATTACTCCTATGTTAGGTGTTGCTGGTAGATTGAATTATCTCTGCTGTGATTACAGCAATTTCTGTATGAAGAATCTTTTATTTTTTATTTTTATTTTTATTTTTATTTATTTATTTATTTATTTTTTAGGGGAGGCAGTTTTAACGAATAAAGAAACATTAAAAAAAAAAAAAAAGACGAAACATTGCGAAATTTTTTGGCGACAATGATAAAAATTAAGAATGCATTAAAGTACGCATGAATGTCTTGTATTGTCGAGTATACGTATGTATACGAAAACGTTGTTTCAATATAATAAATATTACATATTAAAAGGAGAAGCAGGATCTATTTGTAAGAAGAGCCATCAGTGGTAAAGTGTCGAGATTGCAAAACTGACAGCAAGTATTGTATAGGAAATGCAATGAGTTGGAGCAAATTAAGCAGAATGTGTCCAATCTGCGGAACTCGGCCAACACTGAAACAATCAACAGCAGACACGCACATATCTATACAGTATAGCTTCTAATGCATGTTGCGGCTTCATAAATATACTTGCAGACGGTCGACTGTCCGGGGCATCGTTGTGGACACATTGGTGCAATCGTTGTTGACTGTATCGTCGTCGTCATTGCCAACATCATTACTGCTCTCCACATCGCTCCATTACTCATAGAGTATATCTTCGAAAGCATGTTCCAACCTAATGATGCCAATTCAAATTCAGGTCTTTTATTTATTCCCCTTTCACTATACAGTAATGCGTTCCATGCAGCTACTCCATTCCAATTCTCTCTACCGCCTCTCTTCCACCTAGAAGAGCAACTTCTTTGGCACGTCTACTAACCTCTTTGACCGGGCCCACGAAATACCACTCACTAACCAAATTGACTACCCTCACCACCACTCCAAACATCGATCTGATAACTATATCTTCTGTACCACTTGCCAAAAATTCACAACAGCCACACGAAATCAATCGGCCCCTTCCACCTCCCAATCGGCCAGTCGGACGAAGCAGTAATGAACTCCGCCCCTTTCTCTGCTACCCTACTGGTCACAATGGTTTGGTAGGCAACCTTCCAAGTCCACTTTCTACAACTAATACCCCCTCTACCTCAGGTTGGTTTGCTGTACCTGTTGCAGGACAGTGGGAGGGAGGCAATGGTGAGTTGTCCCTTTATTGGTGTCAGATCAGTGTCTTCTCTACTTTTTCGTGGTTTCTGGTGCCTTCAGCTGCATCTGGGGTGTACCCATTTTGGTGCAGTGCCTTCTTCTTTTTGCCATTGCCAACAAGATGTTGTCTTGGTGTATCATGGGTTACATAGGGAGTTGGCTGACCTTGGGCATCAAGTGCCCAGTATAGGTTACCTGCAGGTCCTCAGTGCCTGTGGTGGGGCCCTCTGGCTTTGGCAAGCTTCCTGGCAAGTATGGTTCTGGCATAGATAACTGTTTTTTGGGTGATGTCAGGATGGGAGGGGAGATGGCCATTATAGATAGGAAGAAGAATAATAATAGTGAACCAGTTGGGTATACTGAGGGCAGTCATTGGGACTGGGGCAGGTGCTGCTTTAGTGGGGCCTTTCAATTGGTGTGGGATAATTAGATGGTAGGTGTCACTCTCAGCTACTTTTGGTGATTCATAGGGTTTGGCCCTGGTTATTGGGGGTGGCTGGGGGGCCTGAGACTATCTATATCAGACATCTTGGCCATACTTAACTGGAACCAAGAGCTGATATAGCAACACAATCAAGGCCTATAGGCTTGAGTAGTGGGGTATTGGGGGTCTCCTCCCACCTCATGTATAAGTCCTCTACTCACCTTGCTTGGGAGAACCAGGCCCTACTCACTATTCTGTATCTTGAGGAGAGTTTTTTCTTTATCTGTCATTTCCATTTGGGGTGGCAGGGGCTATTCTATTCAGCTTGAGCATGGCCTTGTACATACATTGGGATTTTGGGCATATGCTTTCAGTCATTGGCATATGGCTGAGTTCTCCCTAGTGGTAGAGAGAGCATAGTGTACAGAATAAGATACAGGCTGCTATAGGCCATACTGCACCTGATATGGTCAAGCTACTGGATAATAGCTAGCCTAGGTTTAATGGAGGAGTGGTGCTTGGTGGGTGGTGGGGGAGGGTTTTGGCCTATATAGTCTAGGTTCTCTTCAAATAAAAATCCTCAGAACTCTGAGTCCATAAAACAAAAAAAAAAAAAAAAAAAAAAAAAAAAAAAAAAAAAAAGAGCAGTAATGAACTTGAGCTACCCAGACAGATATATCACAGTTTACAAATATATAAATGCACATATTTGCTAGTAATATATCATAGGATACATTACCTCCAGGCACATAAATACGGATGCATGAATCTCTGAAGAATTCTTTAGAGTCTACTTAATGCAGTCAAGAGGCAGCACACTTAACGGAGAGCATTGAATTAAACGCGCAAAAAAGAAAGTGCACTCAAATTTGCCAAGTCTAATGTTTTCCGAGTCAGCTTGTCTTGAACTATACCGTGTAGGTATTACTCTCCACCGAAAAGATGATTGAATCAATTTTGGGCCATCCGACTCATTGAACGTAGCACTGCCATACTTGCAATGAAATTGGACCAAGAAAACCGTGTAAACGAATAGACGCAATGATGAATATTAATTGCTTGGCTTGGAATAACAATCATGTTGAATTATGTGTACATCGAAAGTAAACATAACAAGTGCTTATTAAATATGGACATTTCGTGCTAGCGTAATTACTGAGAATAAATATGCTGGAAAAGCAATCTCAATAAAAGGATGGATCGCTTTAAGGTTTGCTACAGAACTCGCGGAGGTACTGATAGACAGTGGTAACCTTAATGTCAGGATAATCGATCGTGACACTGCTCGATGACGCCTAACCCCTGAGCGGGAAGAGAAAGGAGGCTATCCACCACATAATCAGGGTTGACGGACGCCAAATCTCTATTGGTGACATCAAACTTACCGGCGTGTTTTTCGATGATGGCAAGGACCTCGTTCCATGAAACGACGTCGGAAGCAGTATCGTGGACAGCATTTCAGGATTTGGGGTTGCCCAAGCTCGCAATGACGAAT
>RBNI01002655.1:0-17859 GCA_003990745.1 Jimgerdemannia flammicorona | reverse complement strand
TTTTTTTTTGGAATGAAACTAGTTCTCAATTGTAGGATTAAACTAGAATATTATTCATCCTATGATTGGGAAGACATTTGGATTGAAGAGGTCAAAAACATACTTTGTATAATCTATAACAAAAACTATGCCCTCTATCTAGATTAGTTTATTATACAAATTCTGAAATAGATAATACTGATACTGCAATTGAAGTAGATGACATCAATGCTGAACTAAATCAATATATATTCTTCAACAAAAGACAAAAACTGACAACAAATCTTAAGCAAGAAGTAGATATATATTTAAAAAGTAAAATTGTTAAATTTTAATTAGGAGTTGATATATTATCTTGATAGCAAGTAAGTTGGTTTTTCATTTTTGAATTAGGTCTATTTCAAAACACTGAGTTTTTCTAATTGATTAATTTATTGAAAACATTAGAGCCATAGTAGATATTTCTAAAATCTAGTAAAAATAGTATATAACTATTTAACTATCCCAGTAATAAGTGCTCTAATTGAGTAGATTTTTAAGTAGTATAGATCTTATAATGTCCAAAAGAGGTGCTTTAGACCCTGAAATAATTTGTGAATATATGTGTTTAAAGGTATGAGAATCAGCCTAGTATTTCAATAACAATAGCTAATCCCAAATATTAAAATATAGTTAAATTTTGAAATACTAAATAAATATAGTACTCAGATATCATATTATACAAGCATGACTCAGAACTTATAGATATACTATATCTGAATATAATTTCTAAATATAAAATATATACCTAATTGTCATATTCAAATATGATTTCTATTATTTCCAACTCTGATAAGATAAGCAAGATATCATTGTATCTACCTAAGAGTACTAAGGATAGATGACAAGTAGCATAAATGACATAATATATAGAATTTCAAATAAATTCAAAGCTTAAGAATATATATTATATCTACTTAGTTGTTATATCTGAAATACTTATACTTATAAGCTTACTAGCCCACAACCTGTAAGCAATAAGTATAAGCTGAGAGCTTTGAATATTATAGCCCACAAGTCTGTAATCTCATAAGCAACAAGTATAAGTAGAGAGCTTTGAATATTACAATAAGTGTAAGTCCATAAGCCCATAATCCTATAAAGCTAAGAGCTTTGAATATTGTAACAAATATAAGTCTACAATCCCATGAGCAACAAGTGTAAGCTGAGAGCTTTGAATATTATAGTGAGTATATGCCACAATTCTACAAGCAACAAGTATAAACCAAGAGCTTTAAATATTATAATAAGCATAAGTCAAGAGCTTTAAATATTATAATAAGTACAAGCTCACAATCTTATGAGTAACAAGTATAAGCTGAGAGCTTCAAATATTGTATAGATAAAATATATATAAATAAGCTAGCTTTAATAATAAAAAATAAAACAAAAAACAAAAAATGACCTCACCTTATAAAAAACTTCAATTCTATGTTAATTATCTTTTTGGAGCCTTTGAGAATATGAACTATACTATCAACAAGATTGTCATCTGGTTGGATGATAAGAAACCTAAGATTGATAATAAATATGAAGAATATTGAAGAAGCAATCAAGCAATTTATCTCAAGGATAGCTTCTGAAGTTACCCCTCAGACTGCCTCTAAGGTCTCTACTCCTGAGGCCCCTGAAGCCTCTACTTCTGAGACCTCTGAAGCTATTACTGCTACCACCCAAGCCACCACCTAAGTCCAAGCTACCATCTAAGCCCAAGCTATCACCCTAGTCCAAGTCAATGCTACTCAAGCTTATGCCACCACCACTACCTAAGCTATTACTCAAACTGCTATCCAAACTATCACCCAAGCCCAAGCCATCACTCTAGTCTAAGCCACAACCCAAGCCCAAGTTACTGTCTAAGCCCAAGTTACTACCACTGCTTAAGCTACTACTACTATATCTTCAAAAACTAAAAGTCAATCTCATATAAGTTACAATAATTGCAGAAGATATAGAAAACCATATTGTACTCTTGTCAAAATCTATCAACAACTTAATCTATTGATCTCTGATCTTTTACTAAGAAAGAGGTTATATAATAATACTCACTAGATAGCTACTGCTATGGCCAGGCATGGCTGAGACCAAGATCAGAGGTGAGAATTTCGAAAATATATATTAGTTATGTATAAATTTTAGTTATATATTTATATATAATATACCTTTCAAATAAAGAACTAATATAATTAGTAAGCTACTGAGAATCTCAAATTGATATTCAATTTGATTCAACTAATTTGAATTTAAATATAAAAATCTCCAATTCAAATTAATTTGAATTAACTCTAATTTGATTTGATTTAAATTGATTTAATTCATTTGGAAGCACTAGATATAGGTAACTGTTTTTTTGATAGAGTCAGAATAGGAGAGGAGATGGCTATTACAGATAAAAGAAAGAGTAATTATAGTTAACCAGTAGAGTGCCAGACTGAGAGCAGTCATTAGGGCTAAAGTAGGTACTATATCAGTAGAGTCTTCTGATTGGTATAAGGTAGTTAGATGATAGATATTACTCTTGACTACTTTTGGCAATATATAGAGTTAAGCTCTAATTATTGAAAGTAATTAGAGAGCTCAAGGCTATCTAGATCAGATGTTTTAACTATATTTAACTAGAACTAGGAGCTGATATAGTAATATAATCAAGGTCTACAGCTTGAGTAATAGAGTATTAGAGTCTTCTCTCACTTATATGTAAGTTTTCTACTTACTTTATTAGGAGGAACTAGGTCTTACTTACTATTCTGTACTTTGATAGAGAGTTTTTCTTTATCTATTACTCTACTTAGAGTAGTAGAGACTATATAAATTGACTCAAGTATGGCCTTATATATATATTGAAGTTTTAGATATGTATATGTTTTCAGTTATAGATATTGTGATGGTCAATCTGAATTAGTAATCTGAATCAGAGGGAATTAGACATTTGATCGCGGTATCTGAATCTGATTCCCAGTATAGTATAGCTTATAGTTAGCCAAGTCTCCGATTTAGACAATGTCAAAATATCTTGACACTTGCGAAATCGATGACCCAATATAGTATAGCATTTAAACAATGTCGAAAAGTCTCGACACTTACTAAATGACTCATAAACTTAGCCGCATAACTTAGCCATCATATAGCTAGCAAAACCTATATAAATAACCCAGTATCTTAGAGTGAATAAACCTCAGATCAAAATAGTTCAAAGCAAAGAGAAAGCAAAGGAACTAGTAAGCCTGCGGGCAGATACACTTCAAACTCACACACTCCTACATACCGAGGACTCTGCAGAGTCAAAGAAGATCAAGAATTCAAGATACAGAAATCTGATATACTTAAAAGGTTAAGCGTCTGCTACGTTACAACTTGGTGCCTATTGGCTGGTGATTCAAGACAAATCCCTCACTTTCAAGCTAAACAATGAACAACCGCTACCACAAGAACTCACACAACACAATCAGACAAAATGGACATGAGACCATCTGTATTCCATGGATATACTTCGGATGAATCAATTGTCACCTTCATAGATGATTTTGAGCAGTATGCTGCTGCTAGGATCTTAACTGCAGCACAGCAAGTAGCCCTCATGCTCTACAGCCTATGAGGACCTGCAAGAGTAGTATTCACAGCTGCAACCCATACAGGAAATGATGCTGATGCTATACTGAATGCACAGAAGACCTGGCTCCAGAATACCTATTACACAGATGAGATCAAGCAAGCCCTGAAGGACCAGCTCAATACAATATATCAAGGAATGAGCGAGGACCCAAACACATTCTTCACAAGAATCTGATATCAGATAATCCTCGCGGATTATGCTGATGCCATCCGAGACCAAGTAGCAGAAGTAACCTTCATGAAAGGAGTTTACCCAGAGATAGCCTTGGCCATCTGCTCATTACCAGTAGTCCTGGATCTGGCACAAAAGGTCACCTATGCTCAGCAATATTGGATAGCCAGACATCCACAAGACCACACAATGGAAAGAGTGACTGGAGTTAGAATTGAAGCACCCAAGCCAACTAGTGTGATCCCTACCACTATGATCAATCGAAACACACCTCAGCCAAGAGCTACAGAACAACAGAGAAACAGTGATCCTATGGAGAAACTTGCCAAGCAGTTTGCTGAAATGACTGCTCACCTAGGAGATGTGGTAAAGGAAATCAGAGGAAGGGATCGCCACCCAATTCAGAAGTTTGCTGCTACCTCAGACAAGAAGAAAGGTACCTGCTACAGCTGCAGAGAAGAAGGCCACTACTCATATGAATGTATGAGTGAAACCAAGCGCAAGGCCCAGCCAAGCAATGCTACTACTAGAAATAAGGAGCAAGCCAACATCATCACCTTCGAGGAAATTGGAGATTCAGATGAGGAATGGGAGGCCTATCCTGCTCAGACCATGAAGAAGGATGTTCGCAAGGAACCCTATAAGAGACTGCCAGGAAGACCCAAGAAGAACCCAGTGGAAAAACAGATGGAAACAACTACAGAAAGCTAAGCTGAAGAAATGGATCAAGACATAGAGCTCAAGTAAGCAGTCCAAGATATCATCCAAGGAACCACTCCAGCAAGTGAAGGAGAAAAGGAGAAGAAGCTTTGCAAGACTAAGACTTTCAAGTATGATATCTTCAAGGATCTCAGCCAACAAAAAGTCAATGCAACCTTCGGCCAGCTGGCAGAAATCCCCACATTCAGGCAGCAAATGAGATTTGGACTTACAGAAACCACCAAGGAGCAAGGTTGGAAGATAACCGAGGCCAATAATGTTCAGGAAGACTCCGGAGAGGAAAGTGAAGACAACCGCAAGACTTCTGCCTATGCAACCTGCCAAATCGAAGATAGAATCTTTGAAGCCATCATAGACACAGGAGCAGGAGGATGTCTCCTCAGTAAGAAGGTGGTAGATCACTTAGGATGGGAGATTGAAGAAGCAATCAAGCTGATATTCATCACAGCAGATGGCACAAGAGCCACCCCTCTGGGAAAGATCCGAGATGTTCCCATCAAGTTCGGAGGAGCAACCATCCCAGTTGATGTGATTGTAACAAATGCAACCAACTACGACATCCTCATCGACAATTAGTGGCTTCACAAAGCCAGAGCAATAATCGATCTGAATGCACAGAAGATGCAGATTGTCTACTGAGGACAAAAGATGCGAATCCCTATCAATGTTAACAAAGGAGTGCTCCCTGAGATGGAGGAAGAAGAGGGTGAGCAAGAGGAAGCCTACATGGTAACTATGCAGAAAAAGAAAAAGAAAGTTGGATGGATGAGTGAGGAGAAATGGTGCAAGAAAATTACAGAAGAATATGCACCACAAGGAGTCTGCCCCCATGGAATCAAGATGTACTATATGGAGCATGTCAATGATTGCTACCAATGTACCAGTGGAATTAAGAAGTTCCACTATAAAAAGAAACAGAAGGTTCTCAGAGAACAGGCCAGAAGAAAAAAGGAAGAAGAGGAAGATGATGAACCACCAGCCCTCCTAGAAGACAGTGACGATGAAGAAGAGATCAAGGTCAAGATTCGGAAAATTCATCCTGATGCAGTTCTACCAGGATACAAGTCGGAAGATGCAGCCGGAATGGATATCGCTACAGTAGAGGAAACCGTCCTGGAGCCCCAGACAACCACCCTACTCGCAACTGGACTGGAGATGACCATTCCAAAGGACCACGTTGGAATTCTCAAAACAAGAAGCAGCCTGGCAAAAAGTGAAATCACCATTGAAGGAAGAGTTATCGATTCGGACTATATTGGGGAAATACTACTCATTGCTAGGAATCACAATCCTACCATTCCATTCCCAGTCAAAAAGAAGGATCAGCTGGTGCAGATGCTGATCTTCCCAGTTCTACAACCAAAGATCATGGAAGTCAAGAAGTTGCAGGAAACAGAGAGAGGAAGGAAAGGATTCGGATTCACAGGAAGAGGAGTATTTGCCAGCACCAAAATTACTGAATTAGATCACAAGAAGGAGGAAACCACAACCAAGCATAGCTACACTATTGGGAATGAGTTTCCACTCAAGAAAGAACTCAAGAAGATACTCTATGAATTCGAGGATGTCCTCGCCACAGATTTCAAGGATATCAAAGAGAAGACCCCACACTACTACCATGATGTGGATATAGGAGACACCAAACCAATCTATCAGAAAGCAAGACCCATCCTGCCAGCCTACCGTGAATGGCTCAGAGAAGAAATCAAGCAGATGGAAGAAGCTGGTATCATCAAAGAAGCCAGTAGTCCTTGGGCTTCACCAGTCGTACTAGCCCCGAAGAAAGGAAGCAAGCCAGGAGAATTCACACCAAGACTCTATACCGATTATAGAAAGCTCAACTCGATTACCAAGAAGGATCGCCAACCACTACCCCTTATCAGCGATATCCTCATAACTCTGGGAGACGAAGCACAGTACTACAGCACCTTAGACTTATACTCAGGATTCTATCAAATTGGTCTCACAGAAGCAGCAAGTGAGAAATCAGCTTTCATCACCCCAGACGGAACCTATGTCTACCTGCGAATACCATTCGGAATGTGCAATGCACCAGCAAGCTTCCAGCAAATGATGAACAAAATCTTCTGCTACGACATGGGGAGATGGATAATGGTGTACGTAGACGATGTAATCATCTACAGTAAGACAGCTGAAGAACATCTGCAGCACATCTAGCAGATGATGGAAAGGTTGAGGAAGCATGGTCTTTACATCAAACCGAAGAAATGCAAGTTTGTAGAAATTGAGATCTCTTACCTTAGACATATTATCAACTGAGATAGAACACACATGGACCCCCTCAAGATACAGACAGTAGCAGCATATCTAAGACCCACTACAGTCACTGAAGCCCAAGCCTTCATGGGACTCGCCTCCTACTATCGCAGATTTATTAGAGGATTTTCCAACATTGCAGGCCCAATTTACGAACTCAACAAGAAGGATATCAAGTTCCAATGGACTGGCAAGCAACAAAAAGCATTTGATGAACTCAAGGTCAGGCTGACCCAGGCACCCATCCTTAGAAGACCTGATTGGACTCAAGAATTTATCCTATAGACAGATGCAAGCACACAAGGACTTGGAGCAGTCCTGGCCCAGAAGAAGGACAAAGTAGAATATGTCATTGTATACCTGAGCTAAGGAATCAGAGGAGCTGAAAAAGAATATGAATCCTACAAGTTGGAATGCCTCGCGGTCATCTGGACTGTGGAAAAGTTCCACTACTACCTCGCCGGAAGACACTTCACTATCCAGACAGACTACTCAGCCCTCACCTGGCTACTGATCACTGGACAACCCAAAGGAATCTATGCCAGATGGATCATGAAGTTACAAGCCTATGATATAACAATTGTACACTGCCCAGGAAGAACCAATGCCAATACAGATACCCTCTCATGGACACCCCAAAATACCTCCAATCAGCAAAATCAATCATGAATAAGGAACTCTACTACGGAATCATCACCTACCTGGGACAGCGAAAGATGCCCCAACATCTAGAAGAATAGACACAAACAATTATCAGCAGGATATGGAAACAATTCAAACCCGATAGAGAAACACTGAAGAAAGGAAAACTACTAGTCATACCCGATTACAAGAAGGAGCAAACAATGAAATCAATACATGAACTTGGCCATCTAAGAGGAAAAAAACACATATGACAAAGCAAAAAGAACAATGTGGTGGCCAGGAATGGAGGAAGATATCAGACAATTTGTCAAGACCTGTGACAAATGCCAGAAACAAAAACAAGACCAACGAAATCAAGCCCCGGAATCAGCACACATAGAACCAGTACCATTTGCCCACATTACAATAGATGTAATTGGTCCTCTACCCTTGACCTTGACTGGCAACCGATATATCATTGTCATTGTGGACCTCTTCACAAAATGGATAGAGGCAGGACCCCTCAAGGAAGCCAATGCACAGTCAATTGCTGATTTCTTTCACAAAGAAATCATCTGCCGATTCAAGACCCCAGTATAAGTCACCACAGACAGAGGAACAGAATTCATGAACTAGTTCTTTGAAATCCTCTACAAGAAATATAGAATCCAGCATATTTGGACCACAGCATACCATCCCCAAGGAAATGGACAAGCAGAAAGGACTAACAAAACACTTAAGAATATTATCACCAAGATCTGTGATAACTATGAAAATTGGGATCACTATCTGCCAATAGCATTATCTGCTCTTCGGGATATTCGATCACAAACCACCCACTTCACCCCTCGAGAAATGCTGTTCGGAGAAGAAAGTTCTCAAGGAACCTTATTATCCAATGGAGATGCTGCCTGGAAACGCGTGGATACGGAGATAAGGAAACTACACCAAATTAGGAAGAAGGCTGAAGATTACATCATTAAGGTGCAGACACTTCAATGGAGCAATGCAGAAAAGACCCACAAGCCTTTGGAGATTATCAAGATAGGAGACAAAGTCCTGGTGTATCAGAATATGGTAGAAGCTTCATGGTCATGAAAACTGGAGCCCAAATGGGAAGGACCTTACCTGGTGCAAGATATAAAAGGGACTACCTTTTGGCTACGAAAAACTTCAGACACAATCATCCCTACCACCATCCACCGAAACCGACTCAAGAAGTATCATGGCCAATAACCGAAGTACTGAAACAGCACTCAAGATCACTAGTGCTGCCCAAAGAGCCATCGAGAGATAGTGGCATACTACTGAACCCCCGACTATAGAAGAATATTATGACAGTATCCAAAGTATTGTTCAGACCCATCTCTCTCGAATTTCGCACTTCAAGGCCTACTATCATAGAACGGAGTTCCAAGAGTACTTCAAGCTCGGACAGATACTTAACCAGAATGCAGAAATGACCAAAGAAGATTGGATCGCGGAATGTCAGCTCTCTTATTCACAGATCACCATTGCCAAGAGAATTCATAAACTGTTTCGAGATGACGAATCAGCACTAGCCCATATCTGAGGAATAACCCCTACAGACTTCGAGCGAGTTAGGTGACATCATTAGGAAACCGTGATGCAACAAATTACACAGTACAAGACCATACAAACCGTTGAAGCCTGGGAGTTTGAATGAATAGGATATTTCAGGGATGAATCACCTATTCAGGAGGAAGTTGTGATGGTCAATCTGAATTAGTAATCTGAATCAGAGAGAATTAGACATTTGATTGCGGTACCTGAATCCAATTCCCAGTATAGTATAGCCTTATAGTTAGCCAAGTCTCCGATTTAGACAATGTCGAAATATCTCGACACTTGCGAAATCAATGACCCAATATAGTATAGCATTTAGACAATGTCGAAAAGTTTCGACACTTACTAAATGACTCATAAACTTAGCCACATAACTTAGCTATCACATAGCTAGCAAAACCTGTATAAATAACCCAGTATCTTAGAGTGAATAAACCTCAGATCGAAATAGTTCAAAGCAAAGAGAAAGCAAAGGAACTAGTAAGCCTGCAGGCAGATACACTTCAAACTCACATACCCCTGCATACCAAGGACTCTGCAGAGTTAAAGAAGATCAAGAATTCAAGATACAGAAATCTGACGTACTTAAAAGGTTAAGCGTCCACTATGTTACAATATATGATTACTTACTTCTTGATAATAAAAAGAGTATGATATATAGAATGAGATATAGGTAATTATAAGTTCTACTATGCCTAATATAGTCAAGCTATAGATAATAGCTAGCTTAGATTTAATAGAAGTATAGTACTCAGAGAGTAGTGGGGAGGAGTTTGATCTATATAATCTAAGTTCTCTTCTAATAAAATTCTGCAGAACTTTAAGTTTGTAAAATAAAAAAAAAATAAAAAATAAAAACCTTTAAGTATTATATAGATATATCTATTATATATTTTACATTTTAGAGCCTATTAAAACTATACTGAGTTTTAAGAGTACTTTGAGATAATTACTAAACAAAAAGAAGAATATAACTAAAGAAGAATAAATTATTAGATATTAGATATCTTATATCCAAATTACTATTGCTAAATAGGTTTATAAACTATTTAAGGATAATAAGCAAGCTCTAGCTTATTTCTGAGAAGTAGTCTTAGGGAATTTTTGGTAGATAAAGAGATATTATTAAGAGAATATAATTAAATAAATTATATAGTATAAGAACTTACTATTGATCAAAACTTAACTTATTTAGAAGAAAGTTGTAATAGTTAATTCAAATTAGAAAGTATAATTAGAGAATAAATATATGATCATAATACATATCTGAATCTGATTTTGATATATTATAATATTATAGTTAGCAGTCACTTGATCTTATTATTGTATAATTTGTATAATTTATATAATTATATAAAAGTATAACTATATAAAACTTATAATTATATAGATTATACAGATGTACAATTTGTATAGATATATAGATCTCATAACTATATAAAATAACTTATAGAAAAAGAAGTTTTAACTTAGCTACTATATAACTAGTAAACTTATATAAATATTTCTAATATTTAGAGTAAATAAACTTTAGATCAAAATAGTTTAAGCAAAAAGATAAGAAAATAGTAAGCCTGTAGACAGATATATATACTTCAAACTCACCTACTTCTGTATCTAAGAACTTCAAGAAGTCAAAGAAGATTACCTTCTTTCTCTGCTACCTTACTGATTACAAGGTTTGGTAGACAACCTTCCAAGTCCCCTTTTTCCTATTATTATCCCCTCTACCTCAGATTGGTTTGCTGTGTCTGCAGGAGTATGGTGGAAAGAGGACAATAGTGATGAGTTGCTCTTTTATTAGTATCTGATCAGTCTTCTCCACTTTTTTACAGATTCTGGTACCTTTAGCTATATCTGAGATATATCTGTTTTGGTGTAGTATCTTCTTTCTTTTGCTGTCACTAACAAGATATTATCTCAGTATATCATGGATTACATAGAGAGTTGGCTGACCTTAAGTATCAAGTGCTCAGTATAGATTATCTACAGGTCCTCGGTATCTATAGTAGAGCTCTCTGGCTTTAGTGAGCTTTCTGATAAGTATAGTTCTGGTATATGTGACTATTTTTTAGGTATTGTCAGGATGGAAGAGGAGATGGTTATCACAGATAGGAGAAAGGGCAATTATGGTAAACCAGTAGAGTGTCAGACTAGGAGCAGTCATCAGGACTAAGATAAGTACTACTTCAGTGGGGCCTTTTGATTGGTGCAGAGTAGTTAGGTAGTAGATATTACTCTCGGCTTCTTTTGGTAATATGTGGGATTAGACCCCAGTCATTGGAGAGAGTCAGAGGACCCAAGGCTATCTATTTCAGATATCTTGGTTATACTCAACTAGAACTGGGAGCTGATATAGTAATGTAATCAAGACCTGTAAGCTTGAGTAGTGGAGTATTGGCCCAGGATCTCATATTGCTAGATAGTACTAGAGAATATCTATTCTTTATCAAGTCCTAGAAGTCTCAGCTTAGAAATCTGCTGAAATAGACAGTATCTGGTCAATTCTTTTTACATATAAGAGATAGAAATCCTCAGGCTATACCAAAAAAAAAATCAAGCTCCTCATCTTATATGATATACTAAATTGTACTAAGAATATATATATAGCTACACTGAGAGTACTACTAAGCTAGCCTACTATTTACTCTAACAATCTGCTCAAAAAACCTCAGATTATAGCTATCATCACTATATAGACTATATTATACTTAAATATAGCTTATTTTTCAACAGTACTTCTAAAGTTCTGATAAGAGGTATAGAATTTTATATATCTCTAAAAATTTAATAAGAATAGATTAGTAAAGAAAATCTCAAATAAAAGGAAATAAATGCAGAGGATTTTGAAAAAACTCTAGAGAACTCATTCTTTGCCAATATTGCAGTATACTCAATTCTCATCCAAACTCTCCCTTTCTGCTTTTTATACTCTCTCTTCTAATATTTGACATAATTCTTACAAATCTTATTGATATAGTAATAAAGTTTATCACTATAGAGATTTTTTACCACTATCATAACTATCTCTTTATGATCATTAACAATGATATAGTTCTCTTTATCATTGAATACTCCAGCAGATCAATAGGCTTCTTGATTGAGAATAATTGACTCTAATTTGAATATAGATCTCTAAGTCTTGATAGTAATACTGATATTACTTATACTGAATAACTTGTCCTTGAACTTCTCTATTTAATTAGATGTCAGATATAGTTGAACTTGGGTAACTTTGAATTCTCCTCTGTAGTAAAACTGAGTCTTGATCTAAGTAGTAGGCTAAGTTAAGTATATAGATAGATTATGTATAAGTATTATATGGAGATTTTTAGAAAAGAATACAAAATAAAAAGTGAGTATTCAGAAAAGAGTATAAGAATGAGTTGCATATAGATAAGTTGTATAAGATTGCTCATGAAGACTTATTTCTAATTCTTTTGAGACCTCTATCATATAATATATTAACTCAAAAGTATAACTACCAAAGACCTATCTTACAATGTTCTCCAGCCTTTCTTCATCTTGACCAGATATTGTAAATAAAGTTATCAGATCTTGCTATAGAGCTATAGACTCTAAGAAAAAGAAAATAGTATAAAATGAATTTGGTCATACTGTGGAAATTTAAATATAGTAATAAAAAAATAACCTATATCTATTACTAGCTATTTTAAAAAGACTACTATATATATATATAGCTGTAAGATCTATGAATTCTGAGGTCTGAAGGATTACTCTAAGTTATTTCTAGAATTCCCCATCCTCATCATTGCTATTGCTATTACTATTGCTATCATTATTACTATTACTACTTTGACTCTTAATAAGTAGCTTATATACTATCTATATGAGAAAGAATTTAATATTGTCAGCAGAGAGTACTTTTTTATCTTAAATATTCTCTCTTTTGATAATTATTAAATAGATAAAAAAAATGAGTAGATCAATATACAATTAAGAGCTACTATTTATTTATTTATGATATAGTAGGAAAAACAAAAAAGAGTATCTAAAAAAAAAACAAAAAACAAAAAACAAAAAAAGGGTGAAATAAAGAAAGAGTGATATTATTAAAGATTTTGAGTAATCTGAATCAATCCAGATCAATCTGGATCAGATTATGAGATCAATCTAAGTTGATTTAAATTTATCATATATGAATCTGAATTAAATCTCATCTAGATAAATTGAATCCATTTGGAGTACTAGTAGTAATATTAACTTATATACTACTAGAGATACTTATTTAAGTATCTTATAGAGATCAATATATTTTATTTGAAGTTTCTTAGAAGAGTAGTTAACTTGAGATACTAAATTGAGATTTATAATAAATAAGAGTACTTGGTTATCAATCTTGAATTCAATCTTCTATCTCCTAATATTGATATATTTGGCTTATTGTGTCTAGGTTTTAAGTAAGTTATCTTTAGCAACTTGAATTATTATAGCTATATTATCAATAAGATCTTAGACAGTAGAAACTTTAGAGAGTTCTTTTCTAACTTGAGTAAGTAGGCTTGATAGAGTTTATACATCTTGACTATACAGTAATTTGAAAGATGTGAAGTCTGTTAAGACTTGTACTGAGTTGTTGTAAGTAAACTCTATAAAGATAAGATATTGTTTTCAGTTATCTTATTTATAGGAAATATAGTTTCTTAGCATCTACTCAAGAGTTTGGTTTGCTCACTCAGTTTGTCTATCAGTTTGTAGATAGTATACTATGCTTAGAGCTTATTGAGCTTCAAGTATCTTAAATAATATCTACTAGAAATATTTTATAAATTTCAGATCTTGATCACTAATTATAATCTTTAGAAGACTATAATTTCTTGAAGAATATTTGGATAGTCTCAGAGATAGTGACATTGGTCTTAGTTAGCTTTAACTTAATAGTTTTGATAAAACAGTCAATAAAGATGATAATGATATCATTTCCTTAAGATATCTTAGATAGTTAGATAATAAAATCTATTATAACTTATTCTTATTTAGTAGTTAGAACTGAGAGAGACTGAAGTAAATCATATGGCTGTGATCTTAATATCTTATTTTTTTAGTAGTAATTACAGATAGATATATATATATTTCTTAATATCTTGATTTATTGTAGGTCAGAAAAAATAATAATAGATGTTATAGATAGTTTTCTAATATTTCATATTACCAATAAGAGAAGAGTTATGGTTTTCTTTGAGAATCTTAAAGTAAAGATTATTGGAGTTTAGAATATATATTTTGTCATTCTTGTATATAATTCCATCAGTGATCTTATATTCTTCTGGTAGGCTTATAAGAATTTCTTTTATGACAGAATTCTGATAGTATTCTTCTTTTAGTTTATCTAAAAGAGTCTTATCTAGAGTTATCTGGATAGTGCTAAGATTGAGCCTTCTTGATAAGACATCAGTTACTACATTTATCTTATCTAGCTTGTAGATAATCTTGGCATTGAAAGCTTGGATATACTCAATTCATTTTGTCTGATTTGGAAACAGACAGAGACCCAAGTTGAGATATATGAGTAACTTATGATCAGTGATGATATCAAAGTCTTGGCCTTTAAGATAGTGTTGTCAATTTTGTAGGGCCTCATAGATAGCCAGGAGTTCTTTTTCATAGGTAGCATATTTTAGTTCAGTCTCATTCAATTTTCGTGAAGAATATGCAACTGGCTGGGCTGGAAGATGTTTTGGGTAAACATTTATTGAAATTGATGAAACATATTTTTTTTTTTTTTTTTTTTTTTTTTTTTTTTTTTTTTTTTTCTGGTTTGTTGCGTAGTGGTGGGGGCTTCGAACGAAGCGTTGGGTAGGTGTGGTAATATTGTTTCTGTACGGGTTGATGTCTAGGTAGGTACGTGTGATGATAGGGGGCCATGGGGAAGGTGGAGATAGTTGCGCGATGTGTTTGGATCGAGGATGGGACGCCATGTATAAACACTAAATGAGTCGTTTTCAACACCTGTCCACGGGCACTATTTCCCGCGCAGTTGTCGTCTCTTTATAAAAAAACAAATTTGTACATACGTACTTACACATTCGGACAATACGCCAATGACAGTGCAGCTCTTGAATGAATGTTTTGGGAAGTGTTGGGGAATAGCCCAAGGGAAGTACAACACCGCAAGTATATATATTCATGTTCAAAAAAAAAAAAAAAACTGATGTTGCTGCCCGGCTCAACGGTTCGACTCGCATTCTGGGATTTGCCCACACATATATACATCATATATTCGACTGGGGACGGTTTTTGCCAGCCAGATGGAAACTCCTCCTCCTCCCCCCCATACGAGAGATCGCACACAAAATGGAAGGGGGTTACAAAAATATCTTGCCAGTCTGGGTATTGGCCCTCATTCGCCCCCCTTCTCATTCACCCACCTCCCCCGCATTCGCACATGCCGGCCTCCACATATACTGAAAGGGTCAGGGTGAATACCTTGCAAGTTGCGTGCATTCGCTCGCAGCGGCCATAGTAAGAATTGATGAATGTACTTGATAATAAAATAAAATAAAATAAAACATATAGAAAAAAAAACTCCTCGGCCCGCTGGTTTTATAGAGCGCCCAGTCCCTCGCCGTGCCCATATCTGAACTCGGCCTTTCGACCTTGCTCAGCCCTAAGCGCTATAATGCTATGGGGAAGACGCCAGCTTATAACTACTAGTTTTGACCCCCTCTGCCAGCGCTTATGGAATTGGCCACTGAAATGAAAAATTTTGAGCCAAGGTCGCATTTCATTGGTCAATGGCGATGACGTACACGAAATCTGGCGGATCCGACTCCCTTATCCGAAGTATTATGTATACAAAGACACCGCATCTAAGCTCCAATAGGTATTATTATACATCGCTAACCTAGTAGAAATCCTCAACAGTTGACCCGCAGTAAGATCAGGTGTAGGGGTGTAGGGAGAGTTTAATCGGTTCTCGCGTTCTCGGAGCGTTCGGCAATAAATGAACTAGCACGTTGACAACGTAAAACTAGCATAGCTACTTTATTAAATACAGTAGCCATGTGCTCAAAACCGTCCGTCAAGCAATCTATGAAAGCTCATTCCGCCCCTGGAAATGTTCGTGCTAAAACTTCTGATCGCAGTAATTTGAAATATGCAACTCGAGTAACAAGCTTGTACTGATGTATACGTCATCAACGGTGACATAATCATTCTTTACGTCATCGCTTCTCTCCAACAAAAGGTTATAAGCCACTCTAAACATACACTACAATCTACGAGTACAACAACGCAACAGAGCGGAAAACTGATGGGTTACTCCAGCCTGCTCAATGAAGAAGCCCGCCCAGGTGGCAGAGGCGATTACGGCGAGAAAGCCTTCTACAGCTCGCGGCAAACGAGATCAACGAATCCAACGAGACCAACGAGACCAACGAGGTCAGCAACGAGGCCAGAAAAAACGAGGCCAACGAGGTCAATGGGGACGAACCCCAAACCCAGCGCGGAAACTACAACCAACCCAGATTCAAAGGTAACTGCAATTATTGCGGCAAGTATGGACATCGTGAAAGCGATTGCTATCGCAAAACAACGGTCAACGCGAGGGCGCGAAAATAATTATCGAGGGAATGGCAATGGCAATGGCAATGGCAGAGTATACGGCTGAGATTGACAATGAGGATAAAGACAGCAGCGGCCTATTCTTTGCGCAAGCAACCTATTCACATGCAGATCTAGGACCCAATACGGGATACACTTTTGGACCGGCGAAAAATGCTTCAACCGGCGATGGACATACCAGTCTCGCCAACGCCAATTCCGCCAGTTCTATTCCACCAGTAGCAGTTCTACCAGCGCAAGTTCTGCCGGCTCGACATCTACATATCCTGGTCAGGGAAACACTTTTGGGCCAGCGAAAAGTGGTGGTGACGTCAAAACCGTCAACAGCGCGAGCACCGTTAGCAGCGCAAGCAACAGCGACAATTTTACATTCAGCGTGAATGACTCTACACCCAGCGAAAGCGCGAATACGCCGACAATAACGAACATAACGTTTGGCTCATGGATTCTGGCGCCACCCAGCATATGACATCACACCGCGAATGGTTCAGCGCATACAAGGAGTTCGACAAGCCGATCCCTATCAACTGGGAAACAACAACACGATATACGCCAAAAGCAAGGGCAATGTCGGCATACATCTCCATGGAAACGTCGCCGAACCCTCAGGCTCTCTAATGGACGTACTATACGCTCCAGATATACGAAAGAATCTCTTCTCGATCGGCAAGATGATGGCCCGCGGCGATAAAAGGATACAGGTACACCCGAATGGCGTAACAGTATACGACCTACAAAATAGGGAGCTAATGACGGCATCCAAAAAGGGAAATCTATACGCGATCAAAGGCGCGACAACAACTACGCCAAGAGCATACGCAACGACAACTACGACCAACGTTTGGCATCAAAGACCGGCCTACCGACACTCCGACGGATGATAAGGAACGATTCCGTTACCGGATTACCAGACATACATCCCGATAACATGTTTTGCGACGACTGCGCGGCAAACAAGGCGACGCGCGTCAACCGTTTAATAACCGGCATAATACGGAGCGCGCACCCGGCATACTCGGCATCGTACACACGGGTATTTGCGGTCCTATGCGAACTCTATCACACTCCGGGAAGGAGTACTTTATCACATTCATCGGCGATTATACACACAAGGCGTACGTATACTTTCTTTCGGCAGAGATGGAAGCCTTAGAGAAGTTCAAAGAATTCAAGACGATAGCCGAGAAAGAAACGGGACGAAAGATAAGAACTCTACGCTCGGATAACGGCAAGGTAAGCGGGTCGTTTAAACACTTCTTGGCGAA
>RBNI01002654.1:0-17863 GCA_003990745.1 Jimgerdemannia flammicorona | reverse complement strand
AACCCAGTTTTCACCACATTCCCGGTGAAAGGAAATGACCACTAAAGCAGACCCATTTGACGCCATTTAGACGTTTACTTATATCAAACTTTGGGTGAGTTACTGAGCTACCGTTCTTGCTCAGAAGTACTCTCAGATACTGGGAGGACCTGAGGTTGTGAAGGGGAAAAGAAAAGAGTAACTAAGCAACTCTACAAATTTTGCGTCTTTGTGGACTTGTGACGAACTGTGACGTCACCACAAAATTTAATGTGATTGTGTCATCAAGTTTGATTAGGAGACGATCCGCCTCAGCCGTGCGAAACACTTTGTATGCTTGCCATTTCCCCTTACTAACTTTATTCTTCCAGTGCTTACTCAACATATTGAAACATCAGGATATAAACTTTAGAAGTTATATGTTAATTGAGTTTATTTAAATAATTAGTGGTCTTGATAATCAAATATCTTAATTTGAAATTATTATATAATATAACATACTGACTCAATAGAGGCAAATTACAAGGTTAGGACTAGTTATGTAGATTGACTTGAGCTCTTGGTTACTTTTTCAAAAAGTAACAAAATGGTCTAAAAGTACTGGTTTGCATAATACAAATAATTTTTACAATTTTCTAATTTAATAGTAAATAGCATAATATAGCAAATTCAGCATATTTGTTAGATAGCATGAATTCTGTATAATGAGGCAGATTTGGCAGATTTCTTGAATAAAGCAGATTTCTTCAATATGACAGGTAATCTAGAATCTTCTAAATTAGTAAGTTTCTTGAATATAGTAAATAACTCAAATAGTGTTGATTCTTCTAAAATTGATAAATTTCTTTGATAAAGTAGATAACTTAGATGACTCAGATTCTTTCTAAATTGATAGAATTCTTAAAAATAACTTAGATATTATAGATTTATTCTAAATTAGCAAACTATTTAAAAATAGCAGCCCTCTCAGAGTTATATCAAAAACTGCTTTATTTATATGCCTCTTTCCAGTACCATTCCAGTTATACAATCTTTGAAAAGCACTTACAACATCATTTATTGGAGAAAGTGGCTAGTAACATAGTGACTGACAGGCAATCTGAGGTGTGTACTGGGCAGGGTGGCCTAAGCACATTTGACTGGCAGCAGGTGGGGTGAGGCCCTGGGCTAGGGGGAGGTATGAGGGGGCTGCTGGCAGGAGGATACAGTAGAGGAGGGGGCAGTGGTGGAGGACCAGAGTCTGAAAGGGCGAGCTTCACAGAGATGGTGAAGAAGAGACAGCAGGCATCTGGGCTGGAGGGATGGCTGAGAAGAGGTAAGGAGGTGGGAAGATGGTGGCACAGGGGGGTATAGCCCTTGGTGGTGGGGGTGGTGGAGCTGGGGGTATAGTAGCTGGGGAGAGCATGACGGCTAATGGAGATGGGACTACCAATCTGGAAAAAAATCCAGATGTGACTGCCGATAGCATGGCTGAGCAGCAGGGGCTTGGAAGATCAGGGGATTTGGCAGATGGTGTGATGGGCCTGGCAGTGGCTCCATTACTCAAGAAATCAATCTTGGTATTTGCAGTTACTCTGTACTTCCAGGGCCTAGCAGTGATGGCGAAAATTGTGCTGGGTCTCATTGCTAAACAGATGGCTGGAGCAGCATCCATAAAGTTTCTGAAGGGTTTGGAGGGAGTGGAGGTGAGATTTGAGGAGGCTGAGCCTTTAGAGGAGACACTGAAGGTGGGATTGATGATTGGGGAGGTGTGTGTTCTGATGACATGCTGTCTGAGGTAGGATCCCAGGGTAGTACAACTATTGATGAAAGGGGTACCTATGGTGATGGTGGTGGAGATGAGAAGGAGAGTTGAAGAGGTTATAGCAGAGTATAGTGATGTGGTGGATATCAGTTTTAGAGTATGGGAAGGGACCTCACTCTGGACTAGAGATGTTAATGTGAGGATTTGGCTAGCAGAAAAGGAAGCTATCAGGAAGATAAGGGACTGGCCTTCAGTGATGGTCTGGGGGGCAATCTTGTGCAAGGTGACAAGGGTGAAGGGGAGTAAGGAGGAGGAAGAGAACTTGTTAGAAGTGCTGGAAGAGCTGGGTAGTGCAGTGGAGTAGAGGGTGAAGGCTTGGAAGGCATTTGTGGAGGCTACACACATGGAGGTGGTGGATGAGAAGTGGATCTGAGTAGACAAGGGGCAGTGGGAAAGGGCTCAGGGGCACAAGAGACAGAAGGGACTGCTGGCAAAGCTGGAGGGGAGGCCACAGAAGAATGCAGGTGGAATGAGGGAGACAGCTGGTACTAAAGCAAGTATCTGGGCAGGCAAGAGTGGTGGGAGTGCTGAGAAGGGAACTGGAGAGGACAGGGAGGTGATGAGCAACAACCTCTATACTGATGGCACATTTGAGGTCTGGGAGAAGGATGGGGAAGCCTCACCTACTCCTACCCCACTTATCAGACATCATCCGGCTTCCCGAAGCAGAATGGAGGAGGATGTGCCTATGTGGGGGGCCCAGTGAGTTCAATTTGGAGTTCCAGAGGTGGGACAAGGGGTAGCAGTTGGGGAGGAGGAACTGGTGGATGTCCCTGAGGCATGGGATGAGTCTGCAAGTGCTGGAGCTGACACTATAATGCTGGATGGAGGGAGGCTGGCAACTCCTGGAGGGAAGGAGGTAGGGAACCTACTTTGGATATATTGGATGATAAATAACCTGGTGGCTGATGAGTTGGGGGAGGTGAACTTGAGAGTCATGAGTGATGAGCATTGGGCAAGGATTCTGCAAGGGAATGGAGTGGTGTTAGCATTGAAGGCAGAAATTCTTGCCATATACTTGGGGGAGGAAGGGTATGAGGTGGATGAGGAGCAGGAGACAGAATTGGCAGGTGTTGCTGGTGAGAGGGCTGAATCCTGCTAGACCAAATGTCATGGATTGCAGCTCTGGCAGGAGGTCTGCCTGGAGTACCAGGAAGAGTTCAAGGAGAAGGCAGATGGGGAGATGAATGAGTTGTTGGCTGGATTGGAGGCTCAGAGGACTGAGGAGGAAGCAGTGACTGTGGAATATAATCTGGACTTGGTGCAGGAAGAGAGGAACATAGAGCAGTAGGGATGGATAGGATAACACACCATATTTCACTATGAATAGTACAACAAACATTTTTTTTTAAATATGAATGGGCTGAGGAGTACTTTTCAATATAAGAACATTTTTACTTAACTGAAGGGATTGGAGGCCAATCTCTTTCTATTGCAGGATGTCTGGTGTGACAATGATTTTGATAGACTAGATTGGATGAAGGAATGGGGAGGAGAGGCAGTTTGGAAAGACAAGGTGGGAATTCTGGTCCGGAAAGGAAGAGGGGAGATATGGGATGTGAGGAGCTAGGGGGATAGGCTGGTCTGGGGAGAATGGATATAAACAGGTTGGGAGCCAGTTATAGTGGGCTCTTGTTATTGCCCTGTGTGCAGAGTGAGCATGTGGATTGGGTGTGGGGTCTCCAGGAGAGTGGGGTTCTTGCGGAAGCTGGAGTAGATATACTTGGTAGAGATTTCAATATGGTCCAGGATGTGCAGTTGGATAGAACAGATGATGGTCAAGGAGCTGAGACAAGGAGTGGAGGGCTGGTGGTATGGGAGGAAGTAGAGAGGCTTAGTGCTCTGGTAGATGTAGGTAGGAAATGCTGGGGGAATAGGAGAGTGTACACACATTGGGCAGGGGGTCTGGGGACAAGGATTGACTGGATTCTGACAGCTAGCTGCTGGGGCTTAGATGTCTGGAAGTCGCTGGAGGTGGAATGGTGTTCATGGTCAGATCATTGAGAGTTGCTAGGATGAGGACATTTTGGGGGGAGTGGGGATGGGCCTGGACATTGGCACCTCAATGCCTCTTTATTAGATGATGGGATCTGGTGTGATGAGTGGGCTGAAGATATACAACAGAGGGTGACAAGCTGGAGACAGGAAGGTGCCCCTGTTGGTATGTTGAAAGAGAGGGTAAGGGCCTACTGGAGTGAGGTTGACAAGGAGGTGGGGAAGCAGTAGAGGTGATAGGTGGGATGGGCTACTGGTAGGCTGTCTAGACTCTTAGAGAATTGTGCAGGCCTTGCAACATTAGTGGGAGGTGGGGACTGGAGGTTGAGGAGTGCTAAAATGGAAGTTGGAGAATTGCAACAGGTGTTGCGGGAAAAGGAGGAGGCCAGGGTACAGAGCTTGGCAGCATAGCATCATTGGCAGAGTTTGGAGGAAGGGGAGAGGCCCTTGAAGTACCTCACAAGGGCCCTTCAGATGAGAAGAGTGCAGCAATGATGGGAGGGGGTGATTGACTCCAAGGGTATACTAGTACATAGTGTAAAAGACATTCTTGGATCACTTAAGGAGTGGTGGAGTGGATTGTGGAGTGAGGAGGAGGGTGGAGCTGACACTGATGCCATTGATTAGGCATTGGAGGATTGGCACCTCTTACAAGTGGATGGGCTAGAGGTCTTGGTACTGCCAGTTCAAGAAGAAGAGATCTGCTAGTTCTGGTGGTGACAATGCTGGGTACTGCATCTGGGGAGGATTGTCTGCCCTGGGAGTTCCTGGAGTACTGGGTGAGATGACAGTACTGTGTAACTTTATCCTGCAGACAGGGAGATGGGTGGGAGAGCAGGATCTGGGGCTGGTAACACTGCTTATAAGAACAAAGGAAGGAGAGAGGACTGGAAGAACTGGTGGCCAATTATGCTGCTGAATATGGACAGAAAATTGGTCACAAAGGTGATAGTCATGAGGCTACAGAAGGTGGCCCAGCAAGTTTTGGGTGTGGAGCAGAGGGGCTTTGTAGGCAGCTGGCTCATTAGGGATGGCATGGCCTGGGTGTATAGTGTTATTGAAGGAGCATGAGCTTGTGGACTGGATGAGAGACTGGTCTTCTTGGATCAGGAGAAGGCTTATGACTGGGTGCAGCAAGTCTGGCTAGCTAAAGTATTGGACAGAATTAGAGTTCTACACCAGTTCTGGTTAGCGATGGTCAGCCTGTTGGAAGGGAGTAGGGATGCACTCATTTGTAATGGGCATAGAGGGGTATCATTTCCCCTGGGAAGGGGTGTTCCACAGGGGGACCCACTGTCCCTCATTCTGTATGCTCTTTCACTGAATCCCCATTCAGAGGAAGATAGAAGGGCTCAACATCTTTGGGATTGGAAGGAAAGTTGGGGCCTCTGCAGATGACATGGTGGTTGGCCTGAGATCTATTGCTGATTTTGAAGAGCTAAAGAAGACAGTGGAGTGGTATGAGATGAACTCAGGGGCCAAACTCAATTAGCATAAGTGTGAGATAATGGTATTAGGTAATGGCCTGGTGGGGGGAGACATTATTGGAATGATCATCCCTGCTGGTGAGGCACTGTGGTACTTGGGCATTTATTTGTCAGTATATGGATTGGTACTTCTCAGACTCTGGTGGGAACAGCGAATAGGAGTCTTAGGGGAGGCCCTGTAGAGCTGGGGTGGTTTCCACTTGTCTCTGGCTGGGTGTGTATCAGTTCTGAATATCTATTGGCTGCTGAAGTTGTGGTACATGGCTTACCATTTGGACTTCCCAGCCTGGGTGATGAAGAGACTATTGAAGCTGGCCAAAGGGTGGATCTGGGCTAGAAGGAGGAGTCAGATCAGTTGGGAGGTCTTGTCCTTATCAGTTGAAAGAGGAGGTCTTGGACTGGTTGACTTTCTGAAAAGGTTATACTGCCTGAGAGTATGGTGGATGAAGAGAGTAATGGAGCTGAGAGGTGGTGGTTGGGTTCCACTCATGCAGAAAGTTTGGGAGTTGAGGTCTTCGCCTAGAGGCTCAATGGGAGATCTCCTATCATTGGTTAGGCTTCAGAACATTGCCCAATTACATTACAAAGGTTTCTGGTGGGGAGTAGTAGAGTGGGCACACCATATTGGAATTCATTAACAAGGAAATAAAGGAGATGAGGCCTAGGACCTGACAATATGGAGATGGGATTGAGTATTGCTGGGAGGTATGCCTTTAACTGAGTTTGACATTAGTGATGGAATAGATTGTCAACAAGGACCAGGCCAGGATCTGTGGCCTAGCAGATGGCAGGGGGTGGGGATTGGCAAGGAGTGGGACTGGTATGGTATTTGGGCATGGAGTGCTGAGGTACAGAGGTAGATACCACTGAAGTACTGAGTGATCTGGTGGTGTATGTTGAGGAGGAATGTCATGCTCAACTTCCATTCAGGCCATCTTATTGAGGGGGGTTGTTTTGACTGTGAGGGGTGCCACAATATAGGGCAGGTTGGGGGATATGTGCAGATGCCTGAACATTGGCTAGGAGAGTGTAAGGTACTTAGTGACTTTTGGAGGGTTGTTGGGGATCGTTTGGGAGTAGCATATAGGGGTCATGGCACACAGGGCCGGTGGGAGGACTTGAGGGATAGACTGGTGGGGGGGGGTGGGAAAGGAGTGGCTCACATTGGGTTGGGCTTTGGCGATTTGCATGGAGTTGGCAGGTCACTGGTTGTTTGTTTTTGAGGGAAAGAGGCAATTGAGCCTGGGGGATCAGCTACTGCACTGGCATAAACTGGTGGAAGACACCCTGACAGGCTGGTGGCTTGGTTGGGGATTGTGGGGTGGGAGATAGCATTGCCTGGTAGAGAAGATTTGTGAGCAGAGTGGGGGTAGGGTGGGAGTGATAGGTGCAAAGGTAACTTTTGTTGATAATGATGCAGGAGGAGGTTCCCCCATGGGGATCGGGTAGTGGGTAGTGATATTGTAAACTTATTTTATAGAATAGTAAAAAATGGTGAAGTCCAAATGACTATAAAAAAAAAAAAAAAAAAAAACTGCTTTATTTGTATAAACAGATTCACTGTAAAGGTATGTCTTATACTAGATAAACTAGAAGTAGCAGACCTCTTTTTAAAAATAGTAGTAAACTTCTTTACTCAAATATAGTAATAAATAGGACTTTCTATCAGAAAGTAGACCAGAGTGAGAAAAGTAAGCTCTTCTACTTTTCTTTAACTTTTGGACTAAGTTTTATTTTCTCAAATTTTGGAGTATTTTATATAGTTGTAATTGCTATCTAGCTACTATATAATTAACTATAGTTTGCTATTTCTGATAATATTTAGTTATTTCTATTAAAAATATAAATTTTAAATTCTAGTATGACATACTAGCTAGAAATACCTTGTGTCCTTCCTTAGCAATCTTGGTTATTTATATAAGTTGATATAGTACAACAGTCCTGATTACCTAGTATATCTGATATAGTACATATATAGTTAAATTATAGTGACTAATTTAGATTATAACTTGGTATATTTCTTTAATGATTTGTTATATCAGCCTCTACTAAAAGATAGACTATCTCTGGCTATTCTTTAGTCATTATTCTAATATGAGTCGACATATTTTTCTATAACTGAGTTGAGCTTCCTTAATCCATACAGAGGCTCTATCCTCCTTTCTTGGGCACAATAAGTATAGAGCTAGCCAAGGAGCTAGTAGAGGGTCAGATAACTCTATTGTCTAAGAGTTTCTTAATATATTCCTTGTTGAATATCTTTAAGTCATAAGGTATTCTATAAGGCTTATAAGAGGATACTTTGTTATAGTATTATTATATAGTTCTGAAAGAAGTTTCTAGAAGTTCTGAATATTCTAAAAAATTATTTCTTTAGATCAAGATCTATTTTATTTAGAGTACATCCTTTATGATTATTGATTTAAAGATTGTATTAATAGCTCAACATGAGTCCTTTACTCAGACTTGTTCTGAATATACAGAATATCTGTTATTTTAGAGAGTTTGAGAAACTAAGACTAGCTTAATTGAATTGATATATTATTATAGACAATATCTAATTAGAAAATTTCCAAGATTAGTTAGAAGTGGGATATAATATAGAATGAATTAACTTAGAAATAGTTTGTGGCAGATCCATCTTTCTCTGATAATATTTGGGTAATACACACTTCTGACAATACTTATGATATAAATTTTTAGAGAATAGGTACTAGTAACATAGCAACTGACAGGTATTCTGAGATGTATGCTAGGCAGGACAGCTCTAGTGTATTCAACTGGCAGTATGTGGGGATGAGTTATGGCTCACGGGGAAGTATGTGCGACTTACTGACTGGAGGATGTGGAAGGAGAGGAGGCAGTGCTGGGAGACAGGAGACTGGAAGAATGAGCTTTGCTGATAAGGTAAAGGAGAGTCATCTATTGACTAGATTAGAGAGTTAGCTGAGGAAGGACAAGAAGACAATGAGAGCTATAGAGTCTGATTGAGTGGCTCTGGGTAGTGAGAGCAACAGGGCTGAGAGAGTAGTGGCTGGGAGGAGTGGAACTGCTAATAGCAAAGGGACTGCCAATCTGGAAAAAATCCAGATATAATAGTTGATAGTAAATCTAGACTGGGGGTGGGCATGAGGCCTGGGGATCTGACAGTTGATATAATGAGCCTGGTGGTAGCACTGTTACTCAAGAAATCAAGATCAGAATTCATCATCACATTGTATTTTAGAGGCTTAGTAGTGACAGTGAGGATGATTCTGAGACTTCTGGTCTGGAGGTAACAGGAGCAGTCTTGGTGAAGTTTTTGTAAGATCTGAAAGAGGTGGAGATAGGATTTGAGAAGAAGGATATACTATTGAAAGCAATAGAGAAGAGAGTGATAGTGGGGGGAGTTGTGATCCCTATGGTCAGGTATGTATACTGAGAACCCCAAGTAATACAGTTGATAGTGATAGATATTCCTATAGTGTCAAAGAAGATGGCCAGTGGGCTGATTGTGGAGGCCATCAAGGAGTATAGAGATATCATAAATGTTGGATTTTGGGTCTGGAAGGCCTGGAAGTTGTTAGAGGTTAAGACAGTAGTAGAGATTATAAATGGCAAGAAGGTGTGGCTGGATTTAGCAGTCTGGGAGAGGGTATAAGGGAGGTGTATTTAGAAGGATCTGTTGGCAAAGTTGGAAGGGAGGGCAGCAGGGGAAACTACTGCTGAAGATGCTATATTGAGGGTAAGTACCTGGGCTGAAGAGAAGGGAGTAGCTCCAGAGGTAATCCTGAGAGAGAGAGGTGACTCAGAATTGAGTGTCATTGTAGAGAATACACAGATAGTCAAGAGGGAGTACCCTCAGTATGGAGTGCTGGGTGGGGCTGCTGGTGAGAATGAACTGTAGGATATACTGAAGGACGATTGGAATGAGTCAGCAAGAAGGAATGCAGAGAGAATGGCCCAGAGAGTTGAGGAGGCTGTAGACAAGGAGAAATAGCTGTGGAAAATACTAGAGAATATGGCACCTGAGGAGCTAGAGACAGAAGACTTTCAGGTACTAAGTGAGAGACACTGGGTTAAAATCTTACATGGTAAGGAGGTGCTGAGGAAACTCCAAGATGAGATAATAGCAGCTTTGCTGGAGGCTGAGGCATATATAGTGGATGATAATAGGGAGGCAGTACTTCAGACAATTGTGAATAATTGGGCTGCTTATATGTGGGGTCTGAGAAAAGAGCTGATAAAGTGGCAGATAGTGTGTAAGGAGAACTTGATAGAGATGAAAGTTGTAAATAGTGCAGATTGTCAGGAGATCTTGGTAGCACTGGATGCTCAGGAGGGAAAGGCAGATGAGCTTGAGCCAGAGAGAAACCTAGATATTGCTGACAATAGGATGAATATAGAATTATAGGGTGGGCACTTTTTTTTTAAATATTATTCAATATAAATAGTATAACTGGAATCTTCTCTTTGAATATCAATAGACTGAGAGATATAATGAGGCATCAGAATATCTTTAGTTAGTTAAAGGGGCTGAATGCAGATCTTCTTTTATTGCAGAATATGGCCTATGATACTGGCTGGGACTTACTGGATTGGATGAGAGAATGGTGAGATATGGTAGTATGGCAGGGTCAGGTGGGCATTCTGGTTAGGAATGGTAAAGAGGATATTGGGAAATTAGACATTTGGAGAACAGATTGGTATAGGGAGTGTGGAGGAGGCTGGACTGGAGTCCTTGACTATCGAGTTATGCTACTGCTCAGCAGAAAGAGAGGAATATATAGATTAGATAAGGGGTCTGCAAGAGGAGGGTGTTTTTATATTTACAGGGATTGACTATCTGAGGGGTGACTTTAATATAATATATGATGGAATGATGAACAGGACTGATAGAGAGAGGGAGATGGCAAGTAGGAGTAGAAGGATGGAAGATTGAGAGGAGATTGAGAGACTGAGTTCTTTGGTAGATATAGGGTGACTTGGGTGGGAAGATCATTGGGTCTAAACTTACTGAGTAGTAGGGTTGGGATCAAGGATTGACTGGATATTGATGGCTGAGTACTAGGGTGCAGATATATGGAGTGAGATTGAGATGGTCTGGTGCCCTTGGTCTGATCACTGGAGTTTTCTGGGCAGAGAGAGTTTTAGGAGTAGTGGGGAAGGACCTGGACATTAGTGCCTGAATATCTCAATACTGAGGGATCATATCTTGTGGGAAGAATGAGTGATAGATGTTAGTATTAGGATTATTAGCTGGAGGGCACAGGGGTTGGAGATCAGAGATTATTGGTAGCAGTTAAAATCTAATGTTCAGCATAATTGAGCAAGGCTGAGAGAGAGAGGAGAGTCTAGTAGAGGAGTTATATTAGGTGGGCTTCATAGAGATTGGAGAAACTACTAGAGAGGTGGGCTGAGTCTTTGATTGACTGCAAGGAAGGAGATTGGAGGATTCAACAGATTTAGTAGTAGGTGGAAGAACTGAAGGGACTTCTTAGATAGTAGGAGAGTGGTGAAGATATACTAGACATAGAATAGTAGCTAGAGAATTGGCACTCAGACCCAGCTGTGGGTCTGAGTGAACTTGGAGTCCCTGTGTAAGGAGAGGAGATATATCAGATTTTGGCAATAATGAGTATGAGTACAGCTCCAAGGGAAGATGGATTGTCTTGGGATTTTTGGAAGAAGATATCTAGTATAGAGATTGTGCCAAAGGAGATGTATCAGGTTTTGGCAATAATGAGTATGAGTATAGCTCCAGGGGAGGATGGATTGCCTTGGGATTTTTGGAAGAAGATGTCTGATGTTGAGGTTGTACTAGAGGAGATATGTTAGGTTTTAGCAATAATGAGTATGGATATAGCCCCAGAAGAGGATGGATTATTTTGGAATTTTTGGAAGAATATGTCTGGTATTGAGATTGTGCTAGAGTAGATAGTATTGATGTATAATGAGGTCATTGGCTCAGGGACCTGGATTGGGAGACAGTGTCTGGGGCTTATAGCTCTGTTGTATAAGAACAAGAGAAGGAGAGAGAATAGGAAGAACTGGAGAACAAACATACTTCTAGATATGGATTGCAATTTTGTGACAAAAATTTTAGTAATCAGGCTGCAAGGAGTGGCTCAGCAGGTATTAGAGACTGAGCAGAGGGGCTTTGTCAGAGGTCATTTGATCTAAGATGAGACAGCATGGATTCAGGGAGTCATTGAGGGCACTCATATAGCTGGGGTCAATAGTTGACTAGTCTTTCTAGATCAAGAGAAGGCTTATGAGAGAGTTCAGTATTTATGGCTAGAGAGGGTATTGAAGTGAATGAGAGTCCCCCCAGAGTTTAGGAGATTGTTGATTTGTCTGTTAGAGGGGAGTCAGGCAGCTATTATAGTAAATGGACATAGAGGAGAGTTCTTCTCTCTGGGCAGAGGAGTGCTGTAAGGAGATTCACTATCACCAATCCTTTATGCCCTCTCATTGAAGTCCTAGTTAGACAGAATATAGTATAGAGTGGGGGGGTGAACATTTTGGGAGTAAACTGGAAGGTTGGGGCCTTTGTTGATAATATGGTAATTGGGTTGGGCTCTGTAGAGGATGTGGTAATACTGAAGAGTACAGTTGAATGGTATCAGGGGTACTTGGGTGTTAAACTCAATTGGTATATATACAAGACTCTGGTCCTAGATAGAGAAATAGTAAATGGAGATGTGATTGGAATGATGGTCCTAGCTGGTGAAGAAATCTACTATCTGGGTATTTATTTTTTGATATATAGTTCCCTGCTGACTCATGGTTGGTGAGAGCAGTGGCTACTCATGTGAGGGGATACTTGATTGAGATAGAGTGGCCATTATATCTCTCTGGCATTGAAAGTGATAGTGCTGAATATATACGGGCTATCTAAGCTATGGTATTTGGGGTATCACTTAGACTTTTCAGCATGAGTGGTTAAGAGACTGATGAAGCTGGTCAGGTTGTTGGGTTATGGAGATCTGAGTAGCATGAGAATATTTTCACTTGGCTTAAGGGATTGGAGGCTGATCTATATCTGCCATAGGATGTATGGTGTGAGGATAAAGTGGATCAAGTGGCAGATCTCTTTCCAGTACCATTCGGGTTACACAACCTTTGAAGAGTGCTTACAACATTGTTTTTGGAGAAAAGAGACTAATAACATAGTGACCAACAGGCAACCTGAGGTGCATACTGGGCAGGGTGGCCCAAGCACTTTCGACTGACAGCAGGTAGAGAGGGGCCCAGGCCTGGGGGGGGGTATGAGGGGGCTGCTGGCCAGTGGACATGGAAGGGGTGGAGGAGGTGGTGGAGGCTCAGGAACTGGGAGGGCGAGCTTTGCGGAGGCAGTGAAGGGGAGACAGCAGGTGTCAGAGCTGGAGGGCTGGCTGAGGAAGGGCAGGGAGACCGAGAAGGTGATGGTGCAGGGGGGAGCAGCCCTTGGAAGGAGGGGCAGTGGAGCTGGGGGAGTAGTGGCTGGGGGGAGTGTGACTGCTGATAGCAAGGGGACTGTCAATCTGGAAAAAAATCCAGATGTGATGGCAGATGGTGAGGCTGAGCGGCTGAGGCTTAGAAGATAATGGGACTTGGTGGATGGTGTGACGGGTCTGGTGGTGGCCCCATTACTCAAAAAATCGATCTCGGTGTTCGCAGTTACACTGTGCTTCCGGGGCCTAGCAGTGATGGTGAAAATGGTGTTGGGGCTTATCACTAAGCAGGTGACAGGAGCTGCATCCATGAAGTTTTTGAAGAGACTGGAGGGAGTGAAGATGGGTTTTGAGGAGGCAGCACTATTGGAGGAGGCACTGAAGGTTGGATTGGTGGTTGGTGAGGTGTGTATTCCAATGGCATGTTGTCTAAAGTGGGATCCCAGGGTGGTCCAACTGCTGGTGAAAGGAGTGCCAACAGTGATGGCAATGGAGATGAGAAAGAGGGTTGAGGACTTCATGGCGGAATATGGAGAGGTGGTGGATATTGGATTCAGGGTCTGGGAAGAGACCTCGCTCAGAACTGGTGACGTGGATATGAGGATTCGGCTGGCTGGGAAGAAGGCTACTGAGAAGGCAAGGGACTGGCCTTCAGCAATGGTCTGGGGAGCAATTTTGTGTAAGGTGATGAGGGTAAAGGGAAGTGAGGAGGAGGAGGAGGATTTATTAAAAGCGCTAGAAGAGTTGGATGGTGCTATAGAGAGGTGAGCGAAGGCTTGGGCGGCACTCATGGAGTCGACACACTTGGAGTTGGTGGATGGAAAGCAGATTCGAGTGACCAAGGAGCAGTGGGAAAGGGCACAGGGGTGGAAGAGACAGAAAGAGCTGCTTGCCAAGCTGGATAACAGACCACTGGGGAATGCAAGTAAGGTGAAGGGCACTGGGGGAGCCGAAGTGAGTGTCTGGGCTGGTGAGGGGGTGGGAATGGACAAGAAGGAGGCAGGAGAGAATAAGGAGAAGACTAGTAGGGATCCATATGCTGATGGCATGCTAGAGGTTTGGGAGGAGAACTGGGAGGGCTCCCCTATCCCCACCCCTCTTATCAGGCATGGCCCGGCTACCTGAAACAGGGTGGTAGAAGATGTGCCAATGCGGGGGGCCCAGAGGGTGCAATTCAGAGTTCCAGAGGTGGTGTATGGAGGACAGGTGGTAGCGGCTGGTGAGGAGGAACTGGTGGATGTCCCAGAGGTATGGGATGAGTCTGCAAGTGCTGGAGTTGACACCACAATGTTGGAGGGAGGGAGGCTGGTGACTCTGGTGGGGAAGGAGATGGGGAACTTACTTTGGATGTGTCAGATGATGAATAACCTGGTAGCAGAAGAGTTGGGAGAGGTGGACTTGCAAGTGATGAGTGATGAGCACTGGGCAGAGATACTGCAGGGGGATGGAGTAATGAAGGCATTGAAGGCAGAAATTCTTGCAGTATACCTAGAGGAGGAAGGGTATGAGATAGATAAGGAGAGGGAGGCAGAGATGGTGGTCGTTGCTGGAGAGAGGGCTGAATACTGCTGGAACAAGTGTCATGGGCTGCAGCTTTAGCAGGAGGCATGCATAGAATACCATGAGGAGTTTGAGGAGAAGGCGGATGGCAAGATGAATGAACTGCTGGCTGGATTGGAAGCTCAGAGGGCAGAAGAGGAGGAGGTGGTTGCAGAATGCAATCTGGACATAGTGTAGGAGGAGATGAGCATGGAGCAGTAGAGATCGATCATCAATATAACATATTTCATTATGAACAGTACAACCAACATTTTTTCTTTAAATGTGAATGGGTTATGGGGTGCTGCTTGATGTAGGAACATTTTTACTTAGATGAAGAGATTGGAGGCTGATCTCTTCCTATTGCAGGATGTTAGGTATGAGGATGATTCTGATAAGCTAGAGTGGATGAGGGAATGGGAAGGTGAGGCGATTTGGAAGGGCAAGGTTGGGATTTTGGTTCGAAAAGGCAGAGGGGAGATACAGGATGTGAGGAGCTGGGAGGAGAGACTGGTCTGAGGGGAGTGGATTCGAGCAGGCTGGGAGCCAGTTACAGTTGGCTCCTGCTACTGTCCTGCGGTATGGGGTGAGCAAATAGAGTGGGTGAAAGGTTTACAGGAGAGTGGGAGCCTTGTAGAGGCAGGGGTGGACATGCTTGAGGGAGATTTCAATATAATTCAGGACATACTATTGGATAGGACAGATGGAGGATGAGGTGCTGAGAGCAGTAGTGGAGGACTGGTGGCTTGAGAGGAGGTCGAAAGATTAAGTGCACTAGTAGATGCTGGTAGGGAGTGCTGGGGGAATAGGAGGGTTTATATACATTGGGCAGGGGGTCTGGGGACAAGAATCGATTGGATTCTGACAGCCAGCTGCTGGGGCTTAGATGTTTGGAAGTCACTGGAGATGGAATGGTGTCTGTGGTCGGATCACTGGGGGCTTTTGGGACAGGGGTGCTTTGGGGGAAGTGGGGATGAGCCTGGACATTGGTACCTCAATTCCTCTTTGTTAGATGACAAGACCCAGTGGGATGAGTGGGCTAAGGACATTTAGCTGAGAGTGGAGAACTGGCAGCAAGAAGGTGCCTCAGTTGGGGTTCAGTGGATAAGGATGATGGAGATGGCCAAGGTTTACTAGAGTGAGGCTGGCAAGGAGGCAGGGAAGCAGAGGAGGCATAGAGTGCATTGGGCTTCTACTAGATTGACTAGGCTCTTGGAGGAGTGGGCGAGGTTGAGAATGTTGGAGGGAGAAGAAGATTGGAGGTCAATGAGGGCGAAAACAGAGATTGGGGAACTACAACAGGTGCTGCGGGATGAGGAAGAGGCAAGGGTACAGAGCTTGGCAGTATGGCTCTGCTGGCAGGATCTGGAGGAGGGGGAGAGGCCTTCCAAGTTTCTTACTAGGGCTCTCAGGGCAAGGCAGATACAGCAACAGTGGGAAGAGGTGTTGGACTCAGATGGTACACTGGTGCATGGTATACAGGACATTCTTGGATCACTGAAGGAGAGATTGAGTGGATTGTGGAGTGAGGAGGAGGGTGGGGCAGATGCCGTGACTATTGACCAAACATTGGAGGATTGGCACCCACTACAAGTTGAGGGGTTAGGTGACCTGGTGAGGCCAGTACAGGAAATTGAGATCCACCATGTTCTTGCCACAACAATGCCAGATATGGCACCTGGAGAGGATGGTCTGCCCTGGGACTTTTGGAAGCGAATGGTTGGAGTCCCAGGGGTGATGGGAGAAATGACGGCATTGTGCAACTTCATTCTACAGACCAGGAGGTGGGTGGGGGAGCAGGACCTTGGGCTGGTGACACTGCTTTATATATAAAAACAAAGGAAGGCGGGAGGATTGGAAGAACTGGTGACTGATAATGTTGTTAGACATGGACAGAAAGTTGGTGACTAAGGTGGTGGTGGCAAGACTACAGAAGGTGGCCCAGCAGGTTGTGGGTATTGAGCAGAGGGGATTTGTGGGTGGTCAGCTCATCAGGGATGGCACTGCCTGGATACATAGAGTTATTGAAGGGGCAAGGGCCTGTGGACTGGATGGGCACCTGGTCTTCTTGGACCAGGAGAAGGCTTATGACTGGGTGCAAAGAGTCTGGCTGGCAAAAGTTTTGGATAGAATGGGGGTTCCAACCCAATTCCAGTCAGCAATGGTCAGCCTACTGGAAGGGAGTAGGGCAGCACTCATGTGTAATGGCCATAGAGGGGTAGCATTCCCCTTGGGTAGGGGGGTGCTCCAGGGGGACCCACTGTCCCCCATTTTGTATGTGCTCTCCCTGGAACCCCTTATGGATAGAATTAGGCAGAGGATAGAAGGACTCTCTGTCTTTGGCATAGGATGGAAAGTTGGGGCCTTTGCTGACGATATGGTGGTTGGTTTGGGTTTGATTGCTGATGTTGAAGAGCTCAAGAAGACTGTAGAGTGGTATGAGGAGAACTCTGGAGCGAAGCTGAATTGGTATAAGTGTGAAACAATGGTGCTCGGCAATGGTCTGGTGGGAGGGGAGATCATAGGAACAATCGTCCCCACAGGTGAAGCAGTGCGGTACTTGGGCATCTATTTGTCAGTCTATGGGTCAGTTCTGCCCAGGCTATAGTGGGAGCAGAGGATTGGAATCTGGGAGGAGGCTCTGTGGAGTTGGGGGGGAAGACAATTTTCTCTGGCAGGATGGGTCTCAATTTTGAATGTTTACTGGCTGCTAAAGTTGTGGTACCTGGCATATCATCTGGACTTCCCAGCCTGGGTGGTGAAGCGATTGGTGAAGTCAGCAAAGGGATGGATTTGGGCTGGAAGGCAGAGTCAGATTGGTTGGGAGACTTTGTCCCTACCAGTGGCAAGAGGTGGTCTTGGGCTGGTTGACTTTCCAAAATGGTTTCATTGCTTGCGAGCATGGTGGCTAAAGAGGGCAGTGGAATTGAGAGGAGGTGGTTGGGTTCCTCTGCTACAGAAGATCTGGGAGAGGTGGACATCACCAAGGGGCTTGACAGGTGATCTCCTCTCATTGGTTGGACTTTACAATACCAAGCAACTGCAATATAAAGGATTTTGGTGGGGGATAGCAGAAGGGCTGCACCACATTAGAATTCATTAGCAGGGGAATGAAGGAGAGGAGGATTGGGACCCAGTAATGTGGAGATGGGATCGTATACTACTGGGTGGTGCCCCTTTAATTGAGTTTGACATTGGTGATGGAATGGAATGCGAAAGGGGACCGGGCCAGGATCTGTGGCCTAGCAGTTGGCAAGGAGTTGGAATTGGTGAAGAGTGGGACTGGCATGGTGTTTGGACCTGGAGTGCAGCAGTGAAAAAGTCGGTACTATTCACATTACACAAGCTTCAAGCAACAGTTTTCGACACAAAGCGGAGAAAAGGTATTATAAACATGTCTTCGAGCAAGAGTTCCGATGGGTGTGCTGGGTCTGGTGGACCTGGGGCCTTTGGCTGGCAGCAGGTTGGGAGGGGTTATGGCCTGGGGATGGGGGCCTTTGGAGGGTCGACGAGTGGTGAGAGTGCTGGAGGAGGGCCGGTGTCCAGTGGGAAGGGAGGAGGGACTGGCCGCATGAGTTTTGCTGACAAGGTGAAGGGGAGTGGATGGCCGACTGGGAGCCGGGCTGGTGCTGCAGTGGGGAAGG
>RBNI01002653.1:0-17863 GCA_003990745.1 Jimgerdemannia flammicorona | reverse complement strand
TGAAGGAGGATGGGGTGTCATTTGTAGGAACTCGAGAAGGGGGGGGGCTCTGTGGGATAGGGTGAGGCATAGGCTGTATAAATATTACTATAGACATCAGTTAATAAAGGGAGTCCAAGTGACTATAAAAAAAAAAAAAAAAAAAAAAAAAAGACAATGGTATTCCAAATGTCAGCGCGGATGTGGTTGTAGATCTCGGTGGTCATGTTTGTATATTTGGAAGTTGTAGTTGTTATTTGTTTTGGTTCTCTATTTCGACGCATCTCGAGGCTTGGTATATAAACATTTGTTCTTGATTGGTAAGATTCCGTTTATGTGAATCTTATGTTCCATGACTTCGTATTGACTCAGCTTTGTGCACTGTGACTTCTGTTTGACTCAGCTTCGTGATCATGCAGGTGATTTCCGGATTTGTTCAGAGGTTGCATGTGATTTCAGTGACTTGTTAAGAGGGTGATGTGTGATTTCTGTGGCTTTAAAGGTTGTGCACTTACAACTCTCCCCTTCTTAGCTTTCGATGTCCTCATCGGGGCCTTCTAATTTTGTTCTAGTGTTGTTACACCATTTGGAAGGTCAAAAGTCCGGTAAAGTCCATTTTTTCAGAAAGTGACATACTCGTAGTACAGTTGCCTAACACATTGGATTCACATGTTAAAGGGTCATGTGTTCAATGCCATGCGCCGGAAGTGATTCTGATGTCATTCACTGCTGGAGAATTTCCTCTAAAGAATCTTCTTAAATGTCTACATCTCGTTTCCCACCAGTGGTATGGGGAGAATAGGCTGGCTTTCAGTTTTGCTATTTTTCCAGAGGGTCGGTATTCTTTTGTTCTGTCTTGCTGAGTTCTTGATTAGGTTCATGATAATTATAATGTTCAGGAGAGTATAATATATAGTATGAACTGATAGGTGCAGGAGTGTTCAGATTTTAGTTGTTCAAGGAATTGTATTCCTGAACTAAGTCGGTAGTATTCTGGAGATTGGTCTTGGGTTCCCATGTTGCATCATGGATCGGGTATCCTTTCCATTTGATGAGATACTCAGGGTGGTTCTTGTGACCACATTTGTTGAGGATTTGTTCAACTTCGTATTCTTCCTGATCATTAATAATGACAGATGCAGGTGGTTTTGTAGTTCGGTTCGGAAATAGTTCATCATCATTGTCATTGTATCACTTGAGACATTGGACATTGAAGACTGGGTGAATCTTAATAGTGTCCGGTAGTGCCAATTTGTAGAAGGTTGGAGAGACTTGTAAAATGACTTCAAATGGTCCAATGAACTTGCTGTTCAGCTTTGTAGATGGTCTGTGCTTGAGGTTGTCAACTCGGTATCCTTGGATGTCTAATAGAACTTTTTCTCCAATATCGAAGGTTTCTTCTCGGTGGTATTGGTTAACATACTATGACTGTTGTTCTTGAGCTTGTGATAAATTCTCAATTGTGATCTGGCTTAGATTATGCATTTGGAGTAAGAATTCTTCAACAGCTTCAACTGTAGAGGGTTCTTCAGTAGTTCGGATGAGTGTCAGAGGAATGTTTGGGTTTTGTCCAGTGTTGGTGAAGAATGGGGTCATTCCAAGAGAGGCTTACTTACTGTTATTATAGGTAAACTCGACTGCAGTGAGGTGTTCATACCAATCATCTTGTCTGTAGGAAATATAGTTTCTTAGCATTTGTTCCAGGGTTCAGTTCATTCTTTCAGTTTGACCATCAGTTTCAGGGTGAAAGGCTGTAGATAGTGCAAGTTTTGTTCCAAGGTGCACATGGAGGGCTTTCCAAAAATGGCTGGTGAATTTCGGGTCTCGGTCACTAACAATGATCTTAGGGAGACCATGATAGTGGAAGATATTGTCAAACAAGAGTGTGGCTATGTCTGGTGCTGTTGCAGCGGTGGTAGTAAGTACAAAGTGAGCTTGTTTGCTGAGATAGTCTACAAAGACAACAATTGTATCTTTTCTGCTCTTGGTTTGGGGTAGTTGTACAATGAAGTCCATAGAGATTTGTTCCCAATTTGCAGATGGTACTGGGATAGGGTAGAGTAGACCGGGTTTTGCTAGTGTTGAGGACTTGTTTCGTTGGCAGGCATCACAGGAAGTGATGTAGGTCTTTAGCTGATCTGCCATGCGGGGCCAATAGAAGTTTTAGGAGATAACTTTGTAGTATTTATCAAATCCTAAATGTCCAGCTATAGGGGCATCATGACATTCGAATAGGATAGTCCTTCAGAGGTCTTGGTTGTTTGGAACATACAATCTGTCCTTGTAGTAGATAGTATTGTCCTTGAGTCAGTATTGATTGTATCGGATATGCTTGTCAGCATCATCACTGTTCAGGATTTCTCGGAGTACTTGAGCTTCTTTATCATCAGCGCATGCTGCAATAATTTGTTCCATGATGGAGTTTGTAACCATGGTGAGAGTTTGGATAACTTCTTCGATGGGTGGTCTGGAGATTGCATTGGCAACAATGTTTTCCTTGCCAGGGTGGTACTGGATTTCATAGTCGAAGTTGGTGAGGACCTTCATCTATCTGGCTTGCTTTTGAGAAAGGGTAGCCTGGGTCTTGATATTGACTAATGACTTGTGGTCAGTCAATACAGTGAAGTGTGCTCCTTCTAGGTATGTTCACCATTTGATCAGAGTGTCTACAATGGCTAACATTTCCTTCTCATGAGTTACATAGTTGATTTCGTCATCATTGAACTTATGGGAGTGATAGGCCACAGGGTGTCCTTCTTGCATAAGTACTGCTCCAAGGGCTAGGTCAGAGGCATCAGTAGTAACTTCATATAGTAAGGCAGGATTTGCCACTTGAAGTACTGGAGTAGTTATCAAAGCATCTTTCAATGCTTGAAAGGCTATATCTTGTTCGGGTCCCCAATTTGCAAGATTGTTGAAGTCCTTTTCTTGTTTTGTAGTCCAGGGTTGTTCCTCTTTTTTGCTGTGTTTGGTCATTTGGGTCAGGGCAGTGGTGATTTTGGCGAAGTTGGCAACAAATCGTCTGTAATAGTTTGCTAATCCCAGGAATGACTGGAGGTCTTTCAGCTTCTTAGGTCTGGGCCAATCCTTGATTGCAGAGATTTTGCTAGGGTCTACTTTGATTCCATTTGGCGTGACAATGTGTCCAAGGAACTGAATTTCTTTCAGGAGGAATTCGCACTTGCTGAGTTTTGCGAAGAGTTGGTTTTCTCAGAGTTTCAGTAGTACTAGTTTAAGGTGTTTGAGATGTTCCTCTAGGGTTTTGCTGAAGACTAGGATGTCATCAATATAGACAACAACAAATTTGTCCAGATGTGGATGCAGGATGGTATTCATCAGTGTCTGGAAGGTTGCAGGAGCATTAGTTAAGCCAAAGGGCATAACCAGGAATTTGAAATGTCTATAGCGGGTTCAGAAGGCTGTCTTGTAGATGTCTTCTTCTTTCATGGCAATTTGCCAGTAACTATTTCATAGGTCAAAAGAGCTCATGAATTGTGGGTTGGTAAGCCTATCGAATATTTCATCGATTCGGGATAGTAGGCAACAGTTCTTGATGGTCTGTTCATTGAGGTTGCGGTAATCAATACATATTCACAGATCTCCTCCTTTCTTTACAACAAAGAGGGCTGGTGCACCATAAGGTGATATACTGGGTCTGATGAATCCTTATTCTAGGAGTTCATCAATTTCTTTCTTGAGTGCATCGATTTCTCTTGGAGACATGTGGTAGATTGACTTGAAGGCTGGCTTGGCATCTGGGATAGTCTTGATGGCATGGTCTACTGCTCATTTGGGAGGTAGGCCTTTCGGAAGCTTCTTTGGAAATATGTCTTGGAATTTCTGGAGTAGTGGTCTGACATGGCTATCAACTTTGAAAAAGTCTTCTTCAGAGTTCTCGGGTTCTCCTTTGGATGGACAGATGGAGATAGCAAAGAGAGGGCATTTCTTGGTCAATTTCTTGAGTTGTAGTTTGTTGATGTGGGTGATCTTTGGTCCAGGGTCACTAGAGTTGAGTGGGTCCTTTTCGCCTTGTAGTTTGAAGTTGTGGCGTCCTTTCTTGATGGTCAGAGAATGGTTTACCCAATCAATCATGGGGTTCTCTTGTTTTAACCATGGAGTTCCAAGAATGATTTCATTGTCAGGGAGTGGTATGATCTGGAGGGTAACATGTACTCGATAGTCACTGATTCGGAAGGGTAGATTGCGGACTTCCTTACTAATGACATATGAGGTCTCATCAGCTGTAACAACCACTTGAGTTTGTTGTACTGGGGAGGTAAAGACCTTGAGTCTGTTGGCTGTTTCTTCATTGATGAAGTTGCCTGAGGCACCACTGTCTATTATAATCTTGACAGGTGCTCGATTGACAAAAGCTTTAAGTGTAAGCAGTTTGTCTGATCCAATGGTGGTGATTTTGGTTGTAGGCGCTTTTCTTCTGTTGGTTCTTCTTTGAGCCAGTTTATTGATATAAGAGAAGCAATCGTCAATCATGTGGGAAGAGTACATTCCAATGCCATGGGGGCATCGGCCACTTGGTATATATCCATCTTCGATTTTCTTGTAGAACTGTTCTTCTTTATTCATGGTAGATTGGACTGGGGCCTTGTTTGATGAACCAAATCCTTTGGATCCTCGGATGGTGGGCAGTAGTTCAGGGACTTCCTTGACTGTCAGGTTTGACTCGATTTTTTCGAATAGGATCTGGGCAATACAGAAGCCTATAGGGATCTTGAAGGGTGTCCAACTGTGGTTTCGGATGAGGACAATAATTTCACCTGTATAATCTTCATCAATGACTCCTCCTTCTACTAAGAGTTCTTTCAATGCTAGGCTGCTGTGACAGCATATTCTTCCAACATGTCCTTCAGGGATTTGGATGCTGATTCCTGTGTAGACTTGCTTGACTTCTCAGTTGGAGACTGTAGATTCTTCGGCTGCATACAGGTCATATCTAGCTGCTTTTTGACTTCCTTTGGTTGGGGCTTTAGCAGTTTGTCTTAACTTGACAAAGTCTAGGGTTCTGGTAGTCAGGTTGTTGAGGTGGTGCAGAGTGGTAACAGTTACTTGTATTACTGTTCAGGGTTTTCGGTTAGGGCAGGCACTGGCCATATGTCCTGTCTTTCGACAATAGAAGCATGCTCTGCTTCTTCTAAGTTCATTCCTTTCACCTTCAGTGAGTTTCTTGAAGGTGCTTGGCTGGGTGGGTTCATGATTTCTGGGTGTCTACGAAGTGGATGTTAAGGGAGCTCAGGATGCTTCATGCTTGGGTTCTTCTTTCTTGGTCCAAGTCTTTTCCTTGTTATTGAATTGTCTTCAGGGCAGAATTAGTCCAGCTGTTAAGATTCGCTTAACCATGGTCTTAATTCTTGCCAAGCACCATTGTTGGTGGTCACAACCAACTGAGTGTCCTTGTTCTCAGATTTTTCTAGTAAGCCATTCAGGTAGGGCATCAAATAAATGATCTGCTCTTATACCATTTCGTGCTTCGTCATTAGCAATGTATCCTAAGCCAACAGTGTTCAGGAGTGACTCGAGTTTTGTACAGAAGGTTTTGAATTCCTCCTTGCTATGTATGTCAAATTTGAGGTTGTGGAGTTTTACTCAGGATTCAGTGATCATGGTTTCGCTGCGATATTGAGCAATCATGAGTTGTTTAAGTCCAGGGGCTACAGGATGGGCTCTATATCCTGGGGCATTATTTGCTGCATTCTGAGCAACTACTGCAGGTCGGGTGTCCCATGTGAGGGGCTTTTCAGGAAGGGTTCGCCACCATTCTTCAGCAGGTCCTCGGAAGAATGTAACAACTCAGCAGACATAGGCTGTAGTGGTAGCAAAGAGTTGTTCCAGAGTGTGGTCTTGATTGTTTGTCAGAATGTGGTCAGTGACTCATTCATTGGTCCATTGATTGGCTTCGAAGTTGGTGTCAACTACACTAATGAAGCTTTGGACTTCTTGTGCAGTACCATTGAAGGTAGGTAGGCTCAGATTTTTTGTAGGTCGGGTCTGTTTGGCCAAGGCAGTAATGGTTGCTGCCATTATGGCTACCTGGGCTGTGAGGTCTAGAATCTGTTGGTTTGCCATATTGTTTACTAGAGGCGATTGGACTGCTGATAATGGTGTTACTGGTACTACTTGAGATACTGGTGCAGAGTGTGATGGGGTTCTTTGGGTCTGTATAAGTTGCTGGAGTAATAGTTGTGGATCTGGAGTAAGGGCTTGATAGATAGCTGTCTGTTGCTGTATAGATGTGTTCTGTCCTGATGGAGGTTCGTCTCTTTCGGTGGTGTATCTGGGATCGAATTCACTGAGATACTCCTCCTCCTCTTTGGTTTGGTCCCCGTGTAATTGGGTTTGCTCGGCGTCAAAGTAGACAGAATCAGTTGTATATCTGATTTCAGATGGACTTAATTCGAAGTCAAGTTCAGGCTTGGTATTGGTTTCAGATTCAGGTAGAGCTGTAGCAAGGCCTGCTTCAGGTTCAGGGTCAGGTTGTTGGTGAAGGGTTTCTCTTGCTTCTTCCTTAAGAATATGGCGGGCCTTGCTGTTCTGGAATCGGTAGTATAACATGGTCTTGGTCCTTGTACGGTGAAAGTTGGTAGAGTTGAGCCACTTGGCTACAGAGGCTTGGGCTTCATGAGGAACTAAGGCTAGAAAGACTGCTGCTGGTTGTCCTAGGTCTCTCGGATTTGTGGAGCTGACAAAACTCTTATTGAGAAGAGTAAAGAAGGCTTCTATAAGACCTTCTTCGTCTTGACTTGCTGGGTGTAGTGCAAGGAGTTCGGTGAATAGGTGTTTGTCTATTTGTTGATTTAATTGGAGTACTTCTTTTTTTGAATGAAGTTTGTCCCACTTGTTGCAGGTGTGGAGGTCAAATTGTCCTTGTACATCAGGTTCAATTCTATCCAGATTGTCAGATAGTTCAGAATAAATTCCAGTTCAGAGATTGGGCTTTATACCAACTTATAGGAATTCACAGAAGGGTTTGTAGCGGGGTGAGGAAGTATCTTAAAGTGGAATTGGATTGTAAACTGCTGCTACCAAGTTATAAGAGAGTTGCTTTTTAGGGTAACTGTTATATAGTTCTGAAAGGGTTTTCTGGAAGTTCTAGATATTCTGGAAGACTGTTTTCTTATGGTCAAGATCAATTTCATATGGAGTATATCCTCTATGCTTATTGATTTCAAGATTGGGTTGATGTCTCAACCAAAGTCCTTTTTCGGACTAGTTCTGGATGTTCAGGATTTTCTATATTTCAGAAAGTTTGAGAAACTAAGACCAGCTTAGTTGAATTGGTGTATCACTGCAGATGATACCCAATTAGGAAATTTTGTAACAGGGTTAGGGGTGGGACCTAATGGGGAGCAGATTTACTTAAGAGTGGTTTGTGGGTTATTAAATAGGTTTATTTGCTATTTATGATATTGCTATACTAGGAATAGTTGTGTGAAAAGATATTATGGAGAAGTGCTCAGGAGTTATATTCAGATTATTCAAGTCTGAGATTCTGAGGTCTGGGAGAGGGGGTATTTATACTAGTGAGGGACTATCTGGACTATGCTAGATATGGATGTACCACTTAGTACCTTACTGAGTCAGAATGCAGTCATATAGTATAAGTGTGATCTGATATATCAAGAGATCATCTGACTGCTGAGTCAGTTCACAGTCATGTCATATAAGGCTAATCTAACTATACTATGACTGCTAAGCTATTTATAGGTTTAGATACTGTCTGAGTAGTCTTCGATGACATCACCATTGATGGCATTATCTCTAATGAAATAGTTATCTAAGAAGAGTGATTTGTGGATTACTTCTCTTTATTTACTGAGGTAATAATACATTGGAACTTCATCACTATCCCACAGGATAGCATCATCTGTCTCATATGCTGGATAAGGCATTGGTGGGTGAAGGAGGGGTGCATCATCTTTGCTTTCATCGAATTCGCTATCTACATACCTTCTATAGGTTACAGCACTATGAGTCACAGGGTTGTAGTAAGCTAGTGGCTGTAGTTCATGTTACTCATACTTGGGTGGTGGAGTTGTTGGTTCAATCTCGAGGGTTGTCTGAAGGTACAGGTTGTGTTCTCCAGTCTCTTCATTATAGTTAAAATAATCAGGAGTGAATGCAGTTGGTATTCATACCAGTGGTCATTGTCCCAGTAGGTCTCGTAGATGGTTATAAACTGTTGCAAGTTCATTGGCAAGGTTGGTGGTGTGATCAGAGTTGGCAGAGATTCTTGGCTTGAGGTCATGTCAGTGTCAGAGGGATCATTGTCTTCTGCTTTATCTTCATTGAACTGGATTATATCATAGATATCCTTCATAGTATATCCGACTTGAGGCATTTGCAGAATGTGGTCATTTGGGTGTGGGAAGATTCTGTCTGTGGTTTCAATATACTTGAAGTACTTGTGATTGAGTTCTTATATTATGTCATTTATTTTGCCATAGGATAGGGTAGTAACCATTTTGGCAGTAGTAACTTGGAGATGGGAAATAACAGTGCTATACTCATAGAAGAGTTCTTAATGTTTGTGGGTGATGAGCTTCTGGTATTGAGACATCTGAGTAATGTCTATATCATAGTAGTGTTTGACCATATCTTCTAGGAGGCAGCCAATCTGGTAGTAGCTTGAGATTTGTCTTATCCAGTGGGCCTCATTGAGCATGTTCAGGGTGTTCTATCAGACTTCCATGAAGTAGAGGGGTACTAGGCTATAGATATTCATAAAGAGCAGAGGGGGTGTGGCTCAGTTGACAATAGTATTCCAAATGTCAGCATGGATGCAGTTATAGATCTCAGTAGTCATATTTGTATGTATTTGGAAGTTGTGGTTGTTGTTTGTTTTAGTTCTTTATTTCAACATATCTCAGTACCCAGTATATATGCATTTGGTCCTGATTGGTAAGATTCCATTTGTGTGAATCTTGTGTTCCATGACTTCATGTTGACTCAGCTTTGTGTGCTGTGACTTCAGTTTGACTCAGCTTCATGATCATGCAGGTGATTTTCAGATTTGTTCAGAGGTTGTATATGATTTCTGTAGCTTGGTCAGAGGGTGATGTGTGATTTCTGTGGCTTGGAGGTTATGTGCTTACAACTCTCTCCTTCTTAGCTTTTGACATCCTTGTCAGGGCCTTCTAATTTTGTTCTAGTGTTGTTATATCATTTAGGAGGTCAATAGTCTGGTGAAGTCTATTTTTTCAGAAAGTAGTATGCTCATAGTACAGTTGCCTAATGCATTGAATTCACACATTAAAGAGTCATGTATTTAATGCCATACACTGGAAGTGATTCTGACATCATTTACTGCTAGAGAATTTCCTTTAAGGAAACTTCTTAAATATCTATGCCTCGTTTCCTACCAGTGATATGGAGAGAATAGGCTTGCTTTTGGTTTTGCTATTTTTCTAGAGGATTGATATCTTTTGTCTTATCTTGCTGAGTTCTTGATTTGGTTCGTGATAATTATAATGTTTGGGAGGGTAATATATAGTATATACTGATAAGTATCAGAGTATTCAGATTTCAGTTATTCAAGGAATCATATTTCTGAACTAAGTCAGTAGCATTCTGGAGATTGGTCTTGGGTTCCCAGGTTGCATTGTGGGTTGGGTAATCTTTCCATTTGATAAGGTACTCAGGGTGGTTCTTGTTTCCATATTTGTTGAGGATTTGTTCAACTTCATATTCTTCCTAGTCATTAATAATGATAGGTGCAAGTGGTTCTGTGGTTCAGTTTGGGAATAGTTCATCATCATTGTCATTATATCACTTGAGATATTGGACATTGAAGACTGGGTGAATCTTAATAGTGTCTGGCAGTGCCAATTTGTAGGAGGTCTGAGAGACTTGTGCAATGACTTCAAATGGTCCAATGAACTTGCTGTTCAGCTTTGTAGATGGTCTGTGCTTGAGGTTGTCAACTCGGTATCCTCAGATGTCTAATAGAACTTTTTCTCCTATATCAAAGGTTTCTTCTCAGCAGTATTGGTTAATATACTGTGACTGTTGTTCTTGAGCTTGTGATAAATTCTCGATGGCAATCTGGCTTAGATTACACATTCAGAGTAGGAATTCTTCAATAGCTTCAACTGTGGAGGGTTCTTCAGTGGTTTGGATAAGTGTCAAAGGGGTGTTTGGGTTTTGTCCAGTGTTGGCGAAGAATAGAGTCATTCCAAGAGAGGCTTGCTTACTGTTGTTATAGGCAAACTCGACTGTGGTGAGATGTTTGTGCCAATCATCTTATCTGTAGGAAACATAGTTACTTAGCATTTATTCCAGAGTTCAGTTCATTCTTTCAGTTTGGCCATCAGTTTCAGAGTGAAAGGCTGTAGATAGTACAAGTTTTGTTCCAAGGTGGGCATGGAGGGCTTTCCAAAAATGGCTGGTAAATTTCAGGTCTTGGTCACTAATAATGATCTTAGGAAGACCATAATAGCGGAAGATATTGTCAAACAAGAGTATGGCTATGTCTGGTGCTATTGCAGTGGTAGTAGTTGGCACAAAGTAGGCTTGTTTGCTGAGATAGTCCACAAAGACAACAATTGCATCTTTCCCATTCTTGGTTTGGGGTAGTTGTACAATGAAGTCCATAGAGATTTGTTCCCAATTTGCAGATGGTACCAGGATAGGGTGTAGTAAATCAGATTTTGCTAGTATTGATGACTTGTTCTGTTGGCAGGCATCACAGGAAGTGATGTAGGTCTTTAGCTGATCTGCCATGCAGGATCAATAGAAGTTTTGAGAAATAACTTTATAGCATTTGTCAAATCCTAAATGTTCAGCAATAGGTGCATTATGACATTTGAATAAGATAGTCCTTCAGAGGTCTCAGTTGTTTGGAATATACAATCTGTCCTTGTAGTAGATTGCATTATCCTTGAGTTGGTATTGGTTGTATTGAGTATGCTTGTTAGCATCATCACTGTTCAGGATTTCTTAAAGTACTTAAGCTTCTTTATCATCAGTACATACTGTGATAATTTGTTCCATGATAGAGTTGGTAACCAGAGTGAGAGTTTGGATAACTTCTTTGATTGGTGGTCTTGAGATTACATTGGCAATAATATTCTCCTTGCTAGGGTGGTACTGGATTTTGTAGTCAAAGTTGCTGAGGACTTTCATCCATCTGGCTTGCTTTCGAGAAAGGGTAGCCTGTGTCTTGATGTTGACTAATGACTTGTGGTCAGTCAATACAGTGAAGTGTGCTCCTTCTAAGTATAGTTGCCATTTGATCAGAGTGTCTATGATGGCTAGCATTTCCTTCTCATGGGTTGCATAGTTAATTTCGGCATCATTGAACTTGTGAGAATGATAGGCCACAGAGTGTCCTTCTTGTATGAGTACAGCTCCAAGGGCTAGGTCAGAGGCATCAGTAGTAACTTCATATGGTAGGGTAGAGTTTGTCACTTGAAGTACTGGGGTAGTTATCAGGGCATCTTTCAGTACTTGAAAGGCTGTATCTTGTTCAGGTCCTCAATTTACAAGATTGTTGAAGTCTTTTTCTTGTTTCATGGTCCAGGGCTGTCCTTCTTTCTTACTATACTTGGTCATTTGAGTAAAGGCAGTGGTGATCTTGGCAAAGTTGGCAACAAATCACCTGTAATAGTTTGCTAATCCCAGGAATGACTGGAGGTCTTTCAGCTTCTTGGGTCTGGGCCAATCCTTGATTGCAGAGATTTTGCTAGGGTCCACTTTGATTCCATTTGGTATGACAATGTGTCCCAGAAATTGAATTTCTTTCAGAAGAAATTCGCATTTGCTAAGTTTTGTGAAGAGTCAGTTTTCTCAGAGTTTCAGTAGCACTAGTTCAAAATGTTCAAGATGTTCCTCCAGGGTTTTGCTGAAGACTAAGATGTCATCAATGTAGACAATAATGAATTTGTCCAGGTATGGGTGCAAGATAGTATTCATCAGAGTCTGGAAGGTTGCTAGAGCATTAGTTAAGCCAAAGGGCATAACCAGGATTCAAAATATCCATAGTGAGTTTAGAAGGCTGTCTTGTAGATGTCTTCTTCTTTCATAGCAATTTGCCAGTAACCATTTCACAGATCAAAAGAGCTCATGAATTGTGGATTGGTAAGCCTGTCAAATATTTCATTAATTCTGGGTAATGGGCAACAGTTCTTGATAGTCTGTTTTTTGAGGTTACAGTAATCAATGCACATTTACAGGTCTCCTCCTTTCTTTACAATGAAGAGGACTGGTGCACTGTAGGGTGATACACTGGGTCTAATGAATCCTTGTTCTAGGAGTTCATTGATTTCCTTCTTGAGTGCATCAATTTCTCTTGGAGACATGTGGTAGATTGACTTGAAGGCTGGCTTGGCATCTGGAATAGTCTTGATAGTATGGTCTACTGCTTGTTTAGGAGGTAGGCTTTTTGGAAGCTTCTTTGGGAATATGTCTCAGAATTTCTGGAGTAAGGATCTAACATGGCTGCCAACTTTGGAAAAGTCTTCTTCAGAGTTTTCAGGTTCTCCTTTGGATGAGTGGATGGAGATGGTAAAGAGAGGACATTTCTTGGCTAATTTTTTGAGCTGTAGCTTATTGATATGGGTAATCTTTAGTCCAAGGTCACTAGAGTTGAGTGGATTCTTTTCACCTTGCAGCTTGAAGTTGTAGCATTCTTTCTTGATGGTCAGAGAATGGTTTATCCAATTGATCATAGGGTTCTCTTATTTTAATCAATGAGTCCCAAGAATGATCTCATTGTCAGGAAGTGGTACAATTTGGAGAGTAATATGTACTCAATAGTTACTAATTTGGAAGGGTAGGTTGCAGACTTCCTTGCTAATGATATGTAAGATTCCATCAGCTGTGGAAACTGCTTGAGTTTGTTGTACCAAGGAGGTGAAGACCTTGAGTCTGTTGGCTGTTTCTTCATTGATAAAGTTGCCTGAGGCACCACTGTTTATCATAATCTTGACAGGTGCTCAGTTGACAAAGGCTTGAAGTGTAAGCAGTTTGTCTGATCCAATGGTGGTGATTTTAGTTGTAGGAGCTTTCCTTCTGTAGGTTCTTCTTTGAGCCAGTTCATTGATACAAGAGAAGTAATCATTGATCATTTGGGAAAAGTATATTCCAATGCCATGGGGACATCAGCCACTTGGTACATATCTGTCTTCAATTTTCTTATAGAATTGTTCTTCTTTGCTCATAGTAGATTGGGCTGGGGCCTTATTTAATGAGCCAAATCCTTTGGATCCTTGGATGGTAGGTAGTAGTTTAGGGACTTTCTTGACTGTCAGGTTTGACTTGATTTTTTTGAATAAGATCTGGGTAATGCAGAAACCTATGGGAATCTTGAAGGGTATCCAACTGTGGTTTCAGATAAGGACAATAATTTTGCCTGTATAATCTTCATCAATGACTCCTCCTTCTACTAAGAGTCCTTTCAATGCTAGGCTGCTATGACAGCATATTCTTTCAATATGTCCTTCTGGGATTTGGATGCTGATTCCTGTATAGACTTGCTTGACTTCTCAGTTGGAGACTATAACTTCTTCAGCTGCATACAGGTCATATCTAGCTGCCTTTTGGCTTCCTTTGGTTGGGGCCTTAGCAGTTTGTCTTAACTTGATAAAGTCTAGTGTTCTGGTAGTCAGGTTGTTGAAATGGTGCAGAGTAGTAACAGTTGCTCATATTGTTGTTCAGGGTTTTTGGTTAGGGCAGGCACTAGCCATATGTCCTGTCTTTCAGCAATAGAAGCATGCTCTGCTTCTTTGAAGTTCATTTATTTCTCCTTCAGTGAGTTTCTTGAAGGTACTTGGCTGGGTGAGCTTATGATTTCTGGGTGTCCATGAGGTGGATGTGGAGAGAGCTCACAATGCTTCATGCTTGGGTTCTTCTTTCTTGGTCCAAGTCTTTTCCTTGTTGTTGAATTGTCTTTAGAGCAGAATTGGTCCAGCTATTAGGATTTGCTTGACCATGGTCTTAATTCTTACCAGGCATCATTGTTGGTGATCACAACCAACTGGGTAGTCTTGTTCTCAGATTTTTCTAGTAAGCCATTCAGGTAGTACATCAAATAGATGGTCTGCTCTTGTACCATTTCATACTTCATCATTGGTAATATATCCTAGGCCAATAGTGTTCAGGAGTGATTTGAGTTTTATATAGAAGGTTTTGAATTCTTCTTTGCCATGTATATCAAATTTGAGATTGCAGAGTTTTACTCGAGATTCAGCAATCATGGTTTTGCTGTGGTATTGAGCAATCATAAGTTGTTTGAGTTCAGGGGCTGCAGGATGGGCTCTATATCCTGGGGCATTGTTTACTGCATTCTGAGCAACTACTGTAGATTGAGTGTCCCATGTGAGGGGTTTTTCAGGAAGAATTCACCACTATTCTTTGGTGGGTCCTTGGAAGAATATAACAACTCAGTGGACATAGGCTATAGTTATAGCAAAGAGTTGTTCCAGTGTGTGGTCTTGATTGTTTACCAGAAGGTGGTCAGCAACTTGCTTATTGGTCTATTGATTGGCCTCAAAGTTGGTATCAACTATACTAATAAAGCTTTGGACTTCTTATACAGTACCATTGAAGGTAGATAGACTCAGATTTTTGGTAGGTTGGGTCTGTTCAGCTAAGGCAGTAATGGTTGCTACCATTATTGCTACTTGAGCTGTGAAGTCTAGAATCTGTTGGTTTGCCATATTGTTTACTGGAGACAGTTGGACTACTGGTAGTGGTGTTACTGGTACTACTTGAGGTACTGGTGCAAAGTGTGAGGGAGTTCTTTGGGTCTGTGTAAGTTGCTGGAGTAATAGCTATGGGTCTGGAGTAAGGGCTCGATAGGTAGCTGTTTGTTACTATGTAGGTGTATTCTGTCCTGATAGAGGTGTGTCTCCTTCAGTGGTATATCTGGGATTGAATTCACTGAGATACTCCTCCTCCTCTTCAGTTTGGTCCCCATGTAATTGGGTTTGCTTGGCATCAAAGTAGACAGAATTAGTTATATATCTGATTTTGAATGAACTTAATTCAAAATCAAGTTCTGGTTCAGTATTGGTTTCAGGTTCAGGTAGAACTGTAGCTGGGCCTGCTTCTGGTTCAGAGTTAGATTATTGATGAAAGGTTTCTCTTGCTTCTTCCTTAAGAATATAGCAGGCCTTGCTGTTCTGGAACTAGTAGTATAACATGGTCTTAGTCCTGGTATGGTGAAAGTTGGTAGAGTTGAGCCACTTGGCTATAGAGACTTGGGCTTCATGAGGAACTAAGGCTAGAAAGACTGCTGCTGGTTGTCCTAGGTTGCTCAGATTTGTGGAGCTGATAAAACTCTTATTGAGAAGAGTAAAGAAGGCTTCTATAAGACCTTCTTCATCCAGACTTGCTGGGTGTAGTGCAAGGAGTTTGGTGAATAGGGTTTCACCTATTTGCTGGTTTAATCAGAGTACTTCTTTCTTTGAATGAAGTTTGTCCCACTTGTTATAGGTGTGGAGGTCAAATTGTCCTTGTATGTCAGGTTCAATTTTCTCCAAATTATCAGATAGTTCAGGATAAATTCCAGTTTAGAGGTTGGGCTTTATACCAACTTGTAGGAATTCTTAGAGGGGTTTGTAGTAGGGTGAGGAAGTGTCTTGAAGCAGAATTAGATTATAAACCACTGCTACCAAGTTGTAAGAGTGTTGCTTTTTAGGGTAACCATTACATAGTTCTGGAAGGGTTTTCTGGAAGTTCTAGATATTCTAGAAGACTGTTTTCTTATGGTCAAGATCAATTTTATATGGAGTACATCCTCTATGTTTATTAATTTCAAGATCAGATTGATGTTTCAACTAAAGTCCTTTTTCAGACTAGTTCTGGATGTTCAGGATTTTCTATATTTCAGGAAGTTTGAGAAACTAAGACCAGCTTAGTTGAATTGGCGTATCGCTGCAGACAATACCCAATTAGGAAATTTTGTAACAAGGTTAGGGGTGGGACCTAATGGGGAGCAGATTTACTTAAGAGTAGTTTGTAGGTTATTAAATAGGTTTATTCACTATTCATGATATTGCTATACTAGGAGTAGTTGTATAAAGAGATATTGTAGGGAAGTGCTCAGGAGTTGTATTCGGATTGTTCAAGTCTGAGATTCTGAGGTCTGGGGGAGGGGGTATTTATACTAGTGAGGGGCTATCTGGACTATACTAGATATAGATGTAGTACTTAGTACCTTGCTGAGTCAGAATGCAGTCACATAGTATAAGTGTGATCTGACATATCAAGAGATCATCTGACTGCTGAGTCAGTTTACAGTTAAATCATACAAGGCTAATCTAACTATACTATGACTGCTAAGCTATTTATAGGTTTAGATGCTGTCTGGGTAGTTTTTGATGACATCATCATTGATAGCATTATCTCTGATGAAATAGTCATCTAGGAAGAGTAGTTCGTGGATTACTTCTCCTTATTCACTGAGGTAATAATATATTGGAACTTCATTATCATCCTATAGGATAGCATCATCTGTCTTGTATACTGGATAAGGTATTGGTGGGCGAAGGAGGGATGCATCATCTTCGCTTTCATTGGATTCACTATCTGTATACCTTCTATAGGTTACAGTACTATAAGTCACAGAGTTGTAATAAGCTGGTGGCTGTGGTTCATGTTGCTCGTACTTGGGTGGTAGAGTTGTTGGTTCAATCTCGAGGGTTATCTGAAGGTATAGGTTGTATTCTCTGGTCTCTTCATTGTAGTTAAAGTAATCGGGAGTGAATATAGATTAGTATTCATGCCAGTGGTCATTGTCCCAGTAGGTCTCATAGGTGGTTATGAACTGTTGTAAGTTCATTAGTAAGATTGGTGGTGTGATCAGAGTTGGCAGAGATTCTTGGCTTGAGATCATGTCAGCATCAGAGGGATCATTGTCTTCTGCTTCATCTTCATCAAACTGGATTATATCATAGACATCCTTCATAGTATATCTGACTTGAGGCATTTGCAGGATGTGGTTGTTTAGGTGTGAAAAGGTTCTGTCTGTGGTTTCAATGTACTCAAGATACTTATAGTTGAGTTCTTATATCATGTCATCAATTTGGCCATAGGACAGAGTAGCAACCATTTTGGCAGTAGTAACTCAGAGGTGGGGAATAACAGTGCTATACTCATAGAAAAGTTCTCAATGTTTGCAGGCAATGAGCTTCTAGTGTTGAGACATCTGGATAATATTTGTATTGTGGTGGTATTCAATCATGTCTTCTAGGAGGTGGTCAATCTGGTAGTAGCTTGAGATTTGTCTGATCTGGTGGGCCTCATTGAGCATGTTCAGAGCATTCCATCAGACTTCTACAAAGTAAAGAGGTGCTAGGCTATGGATATTCATAAGAGATAGAGGGGGTGTGACTTGGTTGACAATGGTATTCCAAATATCAGTGCAGATATAGTTGTAGATCTCAGTAGTCATATTTGTATGTATTTGAAAGTTGTGGTTGTTGTTTGTTTTGGTTCTTTGTTTCAATGTGTCTTAGTGCCCAGTATATATACATTTGGTCCTGATTGGTAAGATTCTGTTTGTGTGAATCTTATGTTCTGTGACTTCATGTTGACTCAGCTTTGTGCACTATGACTTTGGTTTAACTCAGCTTCGTGATCATATAAGTGATTTCCAGATTTGTTTAGAGGTTGCATGTGATTTCTGTGGCTTGGTCAGAGGGTGACATGTAATTTCTGTAGCTTAGAGGTTGTGCACTTACACTACTGCCTATCTCTATCTATCAGAGAGCTAAGTTGTTCAATCTCCTTCCAGCAGTCCAGTCACTACTTTAATCTATTATCTCTCTTCCACCATCTGTTCTATCCTCTTTGCTATTATAAACTATATTAAAGTCTCTCCCTAAGTAGTCTACCCCAGCTGCTACCAGAATGTCAGAGTTCTTTAATC
>RBNI01002652.1:0-17864 GCA_003990745.1 Jimgerdemannia flammicorona | reverse complement strand
TCCGGTGCTATTGCAGTAGTAGTGGTTGGTACAAAGTGAGCTTGTTTGCTGAGATAGTCCACAAAGACAACAATTGCATCTTTTCCGTTCTTGGTTCGGGGTAGTTGTACAATGAAGTCCATAGAGACTTGTTCCCAATTAGCAGATGGTAGTGGGATAGGATGGAGTAGATCAGGTTTTGCTAGTGTTGAGGACTTGTTCCATTGGCAGGCATCACAGAAAGTAATGTAAGTCTTTAGCTGATCTGCTATGCGGGGCCAATAGAAGTTTCAGGAGATAACTTCATAGCATTTATCAAATCCTAAGTGTCCAGCTATAGGGGCATCATAACATTCGAATAGGATAGTCCTTCGGAGGTCTCGGTTGTTTGGAATATACAGTCTGTCCTTGTAGTAGATAGCATTGTCCTTGAGTCGGTATTGATTATATCGGGTATGCTTGTCAGCATCATCACTGTTCAGGATTTTCCAGAGTGTTTGAGCTTCCTTATCATCAGCACATGCTGTGATGATTTGTTCCATGATGGAGTTAGTAACTAGGGTGAGAGTTTGGATAACTTCTTCAATAGGTGGTCTGGAGATTGCATCAGTAACAATGTTTTCCTTGCCAGAGCAGTACTGGATTTTATAGTCAAAGTTGGTGAGGACTTTCATCCATCTGGCTTGCTTTCAAGAAAGGGTAGCCTGGGTCTTGATGTTGACTAATGACTTGTGGTCAGTCAATATGGTGAAGTGTGCTTCTTCTAGGTATGGTCGCCATTTGATCAGAGTGTCTACGATGGCTAACATTTCCTTCTCATGAGTTGTGTAGTTGATTTTGGCATTGTTGAACTTGCGGGAGTGATAGGCCACAGGGTGTCCTTCTTGCATGAGTACTGCTCCAAGAGCTAGGTCAGAGACATTAGTAGTAACTTCATATGATAGGGCAGGATTTGCCGCTTGAAGTACTGGAGTGGTTATCAAGGCATCTTTCAGTGCTTGGAAGGCTGTATCTTGTTCAGGTCCCCAATTTACAAGATTGTTGAAGTCTTTCTCTTGTTTCATGGTCCAGGGCTGTTCTCCTTTCTTGTTATGCTTGGTCATTTGAGTGAGAGCAGTGGCGATTTTAGCAAAGTTGGCAACAAATCACCTGTAATAGTTTGCTAATCCCAGAAACGACTGGAGGTCTTTTAGCTTCTTAGGTCTGGGCCAATCCTTGATTGCGGAGATTTTGCTGGGGTCCACTTTGATTCTATTCGGTGTGACAATATGTCCAAGAAATTGAATTTCTTTCAGGAGGAATTCGCACTTGCTGAGTTTTGCAAAGAGTCGGTTCTCTCGAAGTTTCAGTAATACTAGTTCAAGGTGTTCAAGATGTTCTTCCAGGGTTTTGCTGAAGACTAGGATGTCATCAATATAAACAACAACAAATTTGTCCAAGTATGGGTGCAGAATGGTATTCATCAGTATCTGGAAGGTTACAGGTGCATTAGTTAAGCCAAAGGGCATAACCAGGAATTTGAAATGTCCATAGCAAGTTTGGAAGGCTGTCTTGTAGATGTCTTCTTCTTTCATGGCAATTTGCCAGTAACTATTTCGCAGGTCAAAAGAGCTCATGAATTGTGGGTTGGTAAGCCTATTGAATATTTCATCGATTCTGGGTAGTGGGCAACAGTTCTTGATGGTCTGTTCATTGAGATCATGGTAATCAATGCACATTCTCAGGTCTCCTCCTTTCTTGACAACAAAGAGGACTGGTGCACCATAAGGTGATACACTGGGTCTGATGAATCCTTGTTCTAGGAGTTCATCAATTTCTTTCTTGAGTGCATCGATTTCTCTCGGAGATATATGGTAAATTGACTTGAAGGCTGGCTTGGCATCTGGAATAGTCTTGATGGCATGGTCCACTGCTCGTTTGGGAGGTAGGCCTTTCAGAAGCTTCTTCGGAAATATGTCTCGGAATTTCTGGAGTAATGGTCTGACACAGCTGTCAATTTTGGAAAAGTCTTCTTCAGAGTTCTCAGGTTCTCCCTTGGATGGACAGATGGAGATAGCAAAGAGGGGGCATTTCTTGGCTAATTTCTTGAGTTGTAGCTTGTTGATGTAGGTAATCTTTGGTCCAGAGTCACTAGAGTTGAGTGGGTCCTTTTCACCTTGAAGTTGTGGCGACCTTTCTTGATGGTCAGAGAATGGTTTATCCAATCGATCATAGGGTTCTCTTGTTTTAACCATAGAGTTCCAAGGATGATTTCATTGTCAGGGAGTGGTACTATCTGGAGGGTAATATATACTCAATAGTCACTGATTCGGAAGGGTAGATTACGGACTTCCTTGCTAATGACATGTGAGGTTCCATCAGCTGTGGCAACTGCTTGAGTTTGTTGTACTGGAGAGGTGAAGACCTTGAGTCTATTGGCTGTTTCTTCATTGATGAAGTTGCCTGAGGCACCACTGTCTATCATGATCTTGACAGGTGCTCAATTGACAAAAGCTTTAAGTGTAAGCAGTTTGTCTGATCCAATGGTGGTGATTTCAGTTATAGGAGCTTTCCTTCTGTTGGTTCTTCTTTGAGCCAGTTCATTGACACAAGAGAAGCAATCATCAATCATTCGGGAAGAGTACATTCCAATACCATGGGGGTATTGGCCACTTGGTACATATCCATCTTCAATTTTCTTGTAGAATTGTTCTTCTTTGTTTATGGTAGGTTGGACTGGGACCTTGTTTGATGAACTGAATCCTTTGGATCCTCAGATAGTGGGCAGTAGTTCAGAGACTTCCTTGACTGTCAGGGTTGACTTGATTTTCTCGAATAGGATCTGGGCAATACAGAAGCCTATAGGGATCTTGAAGGGTGTCCAACTGTGGTTTCGGATGAGGACAATAATTTCGCCTGTATAATCTTCATCAATGACTCCTCCTTCTACTGAGAGTCCTTTCAATGCTAGGCTGCTGCGACAGCATATTCTTCCAACATGTCCCTCAGGAATTTGGATACTGATTCCTGTGTAGACTTGCTTGACTTCTCGGTTAGAGACTGTAGCTTCTTCGGCTACATACAGGTCATATCCAGCTGCTTTTTGACTTCCTTTGGTTGGGGCTTTGGCAGTTTGTCTTAACTTGACAAAGTCTAGCATTCTGGTGGTCAGGTTGTTGAGGTGGTGCAGAGTGATAACAGTTGCTTGTGTTGCTGTTCGGGGTTTTCGGTTAGGGCAGGCGCTGGTCATGTGTCCTGTCTTTCGACAATAGAAGCATGCTCCGCTTCTTCTAAGTTCATTCCTTTCACCTTCAGTGAGTTTCTTGAAGGTGCTTGGCTGGGTGGGTTCATGATTTCTGGGTGTCCATGAAGTGGATGTTGAGGGAGCTCGGGATGCTTCGTGCTTGGGTTCTTCTTTCTTGGTCCAAGTTTTTTCCTTGTTGTTGAATTGTCTTTGGGGCAGAATTGGTCCAGCTGTTAAGATTCGCTTGACCATTGTCTTGATTCTTGCCAGGCACCATTGTTGGTGATCACAACCAACTGGGCATCCTTGTTCTCGGATTTTTCTAGTAAGCCATTCAGGCAGGGCATCGAATAAATGATCTGCTCTTGTACCATTTTGTGCTTCATCATTGGCAATATATCCTAGACCAACAGTATTCAGGAGTGACTTGAGTTTTGTACAGAAGGTTTCGAATTCCTCCTTGCCATGTACATTGAATTTGAGATTGCAGAGTTTTACTCGGGATTCAGTGATCATGGTTTCGCTGTGATATTGAGCAATCATGAGTTGTTTAAGTCCAGGGGCTGCAAGATGGACTCCATATCCTGGGGCATTATTTGCTGCATTCTGAGCAACTACTGCAGATTGGGTGTCCCATGTGAGGAGTTTTTCAGGAAGGGTTTGCCACCATTCTTCAGCAGGTCCTCGGAAGAATGTAACAACTCAGTAGACATAGGCTGTAGTGGTAGCAAAGAGTTGTTCCAGAGTGTGGTCTTGATTGTTTGTCAGAATGCGGTCAGTGACTCATTCATTGGTCCATTGATTGGCTTCGAAGTTGGTGTCAACTATACTAATGAAGCTTTGGACTTCTTGTGTAGTACCATTGAAGGTAGGTAGACTCAGATTTTTTGTAGGTCGGGTCTGTTCGGCTAAGGCAGTAATGGTTGCTGCCATTATTGCTACCTGAGCTATGAGGTCTAGAATCTGTTGGTTTGCCATATTGTTTACTGGAGGGGGTTGGACTGCTGATAGTGGTGTTACTGGTACTACTTGAGGTACTGGTGCAGAGTGCGATGGAGTTCTTTGGGTCTGTGTAAGTTGCTGGAGTAATAGTTGTGGGTCTGGAGTAAGGGCTTGATAGATAGCTGTCTGTTGCTGTGTAGGTGTGTTCTGTCCTGATGGAGGTTCATCTTCTTCAGCAGTGTATCCGGGATTGAATTCGCTGAGATACTTCTCCTCCTCTTCAGTTTGGTCCCCATGTACTTGGGTTTGCTTGGCATCAAAGTAGACAGAATCAGTTGTATATCTGATTTCAGATGGACTTAATTCAAAGTCAAGTTCTGGTTCGGTATTGGTTTCAGATTCAGATAGGGTTGTAGCAGGGCCTGCTTCAGGTTCAGGATCGGGTAGTTGATGAAGGGTTTCTCTTACTTCTTCCCTAAGAATATGGCAGGCCTTGCTGTTCTAGAATCGGTAGTATAATGCGGTCTTGGTCCTGGTATGGTGAAAGTTGGTAGAGTTGAGCCACTTGGCTACAGAGGCTTGGGCTTCATGAGGAACTAAGGCTAGAAAGACTGCTGCTAGTTGTCCTAGGTCGCTCGGATTTGTGGAGCTGACAAAACTCTTGTTGAGAAGAGTAAAGAAGGCTTCTATAAGACCTTCTTCATCTTGACTTGCTGGGTGTAGGGTAAGGAGTTTGGTAAATAGGGTTTCACCTATTTGCTGGTTTAATCGGAGTACTTCTTTCTTTGAGTGAAGTTTGTCCCACTTGTTGCAGGTGTGGAGGTCAAATTGTTCTTGTACGTCAGGTTCAATTCTCTCTAGATTGTCAGATGGTTCAGAATAAATTCCAGTTCAGAGATTGGGCTTTATACCAACTTGTAGGAATTTGCAAAAGAGTTTGTAGCTGAGTGAGGAAGCGTCTTGAAGCGGAATTGGATTGTAAACTACTGCTACCAAGTTATAAGAGGGTTGCTTTTTATGGAAACCATTACATAGTTCTGGAAGGGTTTTCTGGAAGTTCTGGATATTCTGGAAGACCATTTTCTTAGGGTTAAGATCAATTTCGTATGGAGTATGTCCTCTATGCTTATTGATTTTAAGATTGGGTTGACGTCTCAACCAAAGTCCTTTCTTTGGACTAGTTCTGGATGTTCAGGATTTTCCATATTTCAGGAAGTTCGAGAAACTAAGACCAGCTTAGTTGAATTGGCGTATCGCTGCAGACAATACCCAATTAGGAAATTTCGTGATGGGGTTAGGAGTGGGACCTAACGGGGAGCAGATTTACTTAAGAGTGATTTGTGGGTTATTAAATAGATTTATTCACTTATTCATGATATTGCTATACTAGGAGTAGTTGTGTGATGGGATATTGTGGGGAAGTGCTCAGGAGTTGTGTTCGGATTGTTTTGGTCTGAGATTCTGAGGTCTGGAGGAGGGGGTATTTATACTAGTGAGGGGCTATCTGGACTATGCTAATATGGGTGTAGCACTAAGTGCTTTGCTGAGTCGGAATGTAGTCACATAGTACAAGTGTGATCTGACATATCAAGAGATCGTCTGACTGCTGAGTCAGTTCACAGTCATGTCGTATAAGGCTAATCTAACTATACTATGACAGCTAACCTATTTATGGTTTTAGGCACTGTCTGGATAGTCTTTGATGATATTGCTATTGATTGCTTCATCTCTGATGAAGTAGTCGTCTAGGAAAAGTAGTTCGTGGATTACTTCTCCTTATTTGCTGAGGTAGTAATACATTGGGACTTCATCTCCGTCCCACAGGATAGCATCATCTGTCTCATATGCTGGATAAGATGTTGGTGGGTGAAGAAGTGGTGCATCATTTTCGCTTTCATCGGATTCACTATCTGCATACCTTCTATAGGTTACAGCACTATGAGTCGCGGGGTTATAGTAAGCTGGTGGCTGTGGTTCATGTTGCTCATACTCAGGTGGTGGAGTGGTTGGTTCGACTTCGAGGGTTGTCTGAAGGTACAGGTTGTGTTCTCCAGTCTCTTCATTATAGTTGAAATAATCGGGGGTGAATGCAGGTTGGTATTCATACCAGTGGTCATTGTCCCAATAAGTCTCGTATATGGTTATGAACTATTGTAAGTTCATTGGCAAGGTTGGCGGTGTGATCAGGGTTGGTAGAGATCCTTAGCTTAAAGTCATGTCAGCATCAGAAGGATCATTGTCTTCTGCTTCGTCTTCATCAAAGTTGATTATATCATAGACGTCCTTTATGGCATATCCAACTTGGGGCATTTGTAGGATGTGGTCATTGGGGTGTGGGAAGGTTCTATCTGTGGTTTCAACATACTCAAGATACTTGTGATTGAGTTCTTGTATCATGTCATCGATTTGGCCGTAGGACAGAGTAGCAACCATTTCGCTAGTAGTAACTCGGAGGTGGAGAATAAAGGTACTGTACTCATAGAAGAGTTCTTGGTGTTTATGGGCAATGAGTTTCTGGTGTTGAGACATCTGGATAATGTCTGTGTCATGGTGGTATTTGGCCATATCTTCCAGGAGGTGGCCAATCTGGTAGTAGCTTGAGATTTGTCCAATCCGGTGGGCCTTATTAAGCATGTTCAGGGCATTCCATCAGGCTTTCACGAAGTAGAGGGGTGCTAGGCTATGGATATTCATGAGGGGCAGAGGGGGTGTAGCTCGGTTGACAATGGCATTCCAAATATCAGTACAGATGCAGTTGTAGATCTTGGTGGTCATGTTTGTATGTTTGGAACTTATGGTTGTTGTTTGTTTTGGTTCTTATTTGATGTGTCTCGGGGCTCAGTATATATGCATCTATTCTTGATTGGTAAGATTCCGTTTGTGTGAACCTTGTGTTCCGTGACTTCATATTGACTCAGCTTTGTGCACTGTGACTTCTGTTTGACTCAGCTTTGTGATCTTGCAGGTGATTTCCAGATTTGTTCAGAGGTCGCATGTGATTTCGGTGGCTTAGAGGTTGTGTGCTTACAGTCATCAGAGTATAGAAAGGATCTGTCTGTAGTTTGGGTATACTTGATATACTTATGGTTGAGTTTTTATATTATATTATTAATTTGGCCATAGGACAGAGTAGTAACCATTTCAGTAATAGTAACTTAGAGATAGGAAATAAAGATACTATACTTATAAAAGAGTTCTCAGTATTTGCAGGCAATAAGTTTCTATTGTTGAGATATTTTAGTAATATCTGTATTATGGTAGTAGCTAACTATATCTTTTAAGAGATAGCTGATCTAGTAGTAGCTTGAGATTTGTCTGATTTAGTGGACCTTACTAAGTATGTTCAGGACATTCTATCAGGCTTCTATGAAATAGAGAAGTACTAAGCTATAGATATTTATGAGAGATAAGAGAGCTATGGCTCAGTTGATAATAGTATTCTAAATATCAGTACAGATGTAGTTGTAGATTTCAGTAATCATATTTAGTATATATTTAAGAGTTGTAGTTATTTATTTGGTTTGTTATAGTTCTTTATTTCAATATATGAATATATAATATATATATATACTTTCAGTCCTGATTGGTAAGATTTTATTTTTGTAAATATTGTATTCCCTAACTTTGAGATAACTCAGCTTTATGATCTGTAACTTTAGTTTGACTCAGCTTTGTGATCTTATATATAGTTTTTAAATTTGTTCTGAGGGTGACATGTGATTTCAGTAGCTTAGAGGTTGTATACTTATATAGATACTATAATGGAATAATATAGAAAAGATTTACAAGCTCTTAGAGATTATTAAGATAGGAGACAAAGTTCTAGTATATCAGAATATAGTAGAAGTTTTATAGTTATAAAAACTGGAGCCTAAGTGAGAAGGATCTTACCTTGTACAAGATATAAAAGGAACTACCTTTTGGCTATAAAAACTCTCAGGAATAATCATCCCCACTACTATTTACCAAAACCAACTTATGAAGTATTATGGCTAGTTAACAAAGTATAACCATAGCTCTCAAGATCACTAGTGCTATATAATGAGCCATAGAAAGACAATATTGTACTACTGAGCTATCTATAATGGAGAAATTCTTTGACAGTATCCAAAGTATAGTACAGATACACCTGTTATAAATTTCACACTTTAGGGCCTACCAGAACTAGATAGAGCTTCAAAAATACTTTAAGTTGAGACAACTACTGAATTTGCAGCCAGAGATAAAAAAAGAAAACTATATTAGAGAGTACCAGCTCTCTTATACTCAGATTATCATTGTCAAATGAATATAAAAGCTATTTAAGGATAATAAGCCAGTTCTAGTATACTTTTGAAAAATAGTCCTAAGAGATTTTGCACAAATAAGAAGACACTATTGAGATAATATGATGACATAAATCACATAGTATAAAGAGATACAAATCATAAAAGTTTGGGAGTTTGAGTAAATAGAATGTTTCAGAGATGAATTACCTATTTAGAAGAAAGTTATAATAGTTGATCTAAATTAGGAATATAAATCAGAAGAATGGATATTTGATTGTAGTACTTGAATCTGATTTCCAAATATAGTATAGCTTTATAATTAATAGTTATTCTATAAGTATAAAAACTTTACAAGTATAGAGATTTTATAAATATAGAATTCTTATAATTATAGAGATTTTACAGATATAAATGATCCATATTTATAGAAAATAACTTATCAGAAATATAGTTATAACTTAGTCATCTTATAGCTAGCAAACTTATATAAATATTCCCAATATTTAGAGTGAATAAACCTCAGATCAAAATAGTTCAAAGTAAAGAGAAAGCAAGAGAACTAGTAAACCTATAGATAGATATACTTTGAACTCATCCACTATATCCTAAGAACTCTATAGAGTCAAAGAAGATTAAGTTTTTAAGATATAAAAATCCAACATACTTCCACAGCTATACATCTGCTATGTTATAATACTAATATTTAGAAATTTCAGTATTTATATTATTAGAAGTTTTAGTTTCTTTTATTAATTTAGCAATATAGTCAATTTTATATTATTTAATAAATTTAAACTTACTGAAATATATATTGAGAAGAAGATACTCTTTATTTAGTTAAGTTTTCTAATACTATTACATATATATTAAATTGCTCAATCAGTTTAAATAAATGGTAAAGTATTGTAAAAGAATTTTAAAAAATATTTCATTAGATTAAAAATATGAACTTTATTTTATATAAATAAAAAGATACTATAAATATAAGATAGAAATATTTTTATTACTCTTAAGTTATATATTTTTATATATTGTAAAATATTATTAATATTTTTATATAACTTTTCTATCTTTAATAAAAATTTAAAAAAAAAAAAAAAAAAAGTAAATTAAGTTATATTTTTAACAGAAAAATAATATTTCTGAAAATTATTTTTTGCAAACTTTAATATATCAGCTAAATGGATTTAAAAGTTATATTTTATCTATAAATAAAGAAATAAATATAAGCTATTAAAAATTATTTATTACTCAAGTTATATATTTTAATAATTATTATTATTATTATTATATATTTATATTTAATTAAGATTTAAGATTTAAAATAAAATACAATAATTAATTAACTTTAGATTTATTTAAATTAGAATTTAATTTGAATTAAACAAAATATATATTTTGAATCTATTTATTTTCTTACCAAAAGTTAATTTACAAAATTATAAAAAGTGAGTATAAAAGTACCTCAGTATTATATCTTTTATCAAAAAATATTGGAAGTTATTACACCCAACCAACATTATTCATGCCACACAGAATTCAACCTTTCAAGTTGACTCACTACTTTTTGGTTTTATTTTATATTAGCACGAGGATCCTCTGTTTTTCTAGCTCGTTACTGTCTGCGTACGAAATTGCGTGCCCGTACAAATTCGGATTGGTAGTGCACGATTACTCGTATAGACAATTCTCTCACCGGTGTGGAAACAATCAGAGACGTTATTCCTTTCGTGGCTCGAGCATATTATAGGAATTCGTGAATGTGCGTCGTTTTCGTTCCATTTGATATAATTATCTTTTATCTAGGAAATGACTACCATAAAATTCAATATATAATAGTAAATGACGATACGAAAGGACCCGTATTTTTGTAAAATATGACCGTGTACAAATATAGTTTTTTTTTTTTTTTAAAAAAAAAACCCTCAAAGATAACCGAATATTAACGGGAACCAAACCCACAGCATGTAATTATATATAATGGCAAAGTTTGAGTTACATAAACGTAATGAACCTGCTTTAACTGCCCCAGCATTTGGAAAGACCCACGTTAGCGCACAGCACGACGACAAAGTTTACATGACGGAGCAATCGCTATCCTTAGCATTCGGCGCCCCTCCCGCACCATTCCTCGTGTGGGTCTGCCTCGCAGCTGCCCTCTGCGCACCAACCTTCTTCAGATCGGTCAACCGCTGCACAGCACGCTTGTTGCCCTGCGCCGCCGCGCGCATGTACCATCTCCGTGCCTCATCCACGTCCGACTTGACGCCGATCCCAACCTCTGAGTAATACCCAACCGCGTACTCGGCCTTCGCGAGACCCTTGTCGGCGGCCTTGCGCGCCCACAGATAGGCTTCCGTGTCCGATTGCTTCAGCACCGTTTCCGAGCCCGTCAGGTACCACCCAGACAGCGCCAGCTCGGACTCGGCGTCCCCTTGCTCCGCAGCGCGGGTGTACCACGCGATGGACCGGCGCGGGTCGACGGGGCAAGTGAGCTGGCCGTATTCGTAGCAGCAGCCCAGCTTGAACTGCGAGGGCGCGTAGCTGAGTTGCGCGGCTTGCGTGAAAAGTTCGCGCGCGTACTTCTCGTCGGGGATGATAGTTGGGATACCAGCCTTCTCGAAGCATATACCGAGCTGGTGGAGCGCGTGCGGGTTGTCCTCGTCAGCCACAGCAGCGGCGCGCTTGAACCATGTGATCGCCTCGCGTGGGTTCTGCTGCTGGCTGAGGAGACCTTTGAGTAGGATCATCCCCAACTTATACATAGCCGCCGTGTCGCCAAGGGCGGCGGCCTTGCGGTAAAATTGGACGGACCGGTTGGGATCGCGCTTTGTCCCGGCTCCGACCTCGTAGCAAACAGCGGTGCGGTAGGTAGCCGCCGGGTGATTCTGCTTCGAGGCTTGGACGTACAGATTGAATGCCTTGTCGTGGTCAACGGGCAGTCCGACAGAGCCGTTGCCGAAGCAGTTGGCGAGGAAGAATTGGGCCTCTGGGTAGGCGGGTTTGGAGAGGCCGATCGATTGCGTTGCGAGCTTCTTGATCAACTTCTGTGCCTCCATAATCATAGCCTCTTTCAACTTCTTGGCGTGCTTGGGATCTGGGTCATCTTTCCCCACTTGCGGGACGGCCTCGATGAGGAACTTTGCAAAGTTGAGCTGCACAATGGGATCGTTAGTCTTGCGCGCTTCCTCGCGGTACTGCGCCAGGTTCTCTAGAGTTGGCGGCGGGAACTGGCTCTTCTTGACCTTGATGTTGACGCTCGCGATGCTCCGCGAGGCACTCCGTATCGACATCCCATCCGAGCGGTCCTGATTCGGGACCAAAGAACCGTCGCCACCCTGGTACGGCGCCTGCGGAGGATAGGTGCTTGGGTCGTAGCCCTGCGCATAGTATTCCTGCGAGTACTCGCCCGGGGGGTACTCGCCGGGGGGATACTCACCACCTTGAGGATACTCGCCACCTTGAGGATACTCGCCAGGAGGATATTGTCCAGCAGGGTAATCGTAGCCGCCGTGTTGCGGGTAACCCTGCTGAGGGTAGCCTTCATGGGGTTGATAACCATCTTGAGGCGGGTAGGCACTCCCCTGATAGTAGTCCGCGGGATAGCCATAAGCGTCCGCCGGGTAACCGCCCTCGGGACCACCAGGTGGATAGGCGCCGGTATGGTCGTAATAATGTTGACCGTTTTGCGGTGGATACTGGCCATCGTTTGGAGGGTATTGACCATCTTGAGGAGGATACTGGCCATCGTGCGGGGGATACTGGCCTTCGTGTGGAGGGTATTTGGCGTCGTGCGAGGGATATTGGCCATCGTGCGGGGGATATTGGCCATCGTGCGGGGGATATTGGCTATCGTGCGGGGGATATTGGCCATCGTGCGGAGGGTATTGACCATCGTGAGGTGGATATTGCCCCTCCGTGTACTGCCCATTGTACTGCGTGTCGTGAGGTGGGTAATGCCCATCCTGGGACATGTATCGCGGATCGTATCCACCATGCTCCCCGGGAGGGTATTGTTCATAGCCGTAGCCGTAGTTAGGATCGGGAGGGTATTGCGAAGGGTCATAATGATGGTGCTGCTGCTGGCGATACCCGTCGTCCGCGTAGGCGCCGCCCGGGTGCTGCTGGTAGTTCTGCCCATACTGGTCATAACCATCGTAGCCGCTGCCACTCGCCTGCTTGCGATCGTCAGGGTGTTGTTGGTGCTGTGGCTTGTAGTCGTTGGGGCCGGCTTCATCAGGTTGCTGTTGGTGCTGTGCTGGATAGTCGTTGAGTCCGGCTTCGTTGCGCGCCTCGTACCCGCTTTGATCGTGAGGAACAGAGGGAGAGGCCGGGGTACGACGAGGTGACGAAGGTTGTTTGGGAGCATCGTCCGAGATCTTGAGGTTGTCCATTCGGAGAACTTCGTGAACGTCGGGACTAGTCGGGGATGTCGGAGATCTCGGGGCTTGCTTGGGGGATAACGCTTGGTGGTCGGGGTCGGTGTGCTGCTGCTGCTCATGAGCATGCTCCGGCGGGGACGCCGGTTTGCTTTCGATGGGGGAGGACATTTGCTGCGGTTTTGGTTTCGGTGTAGGTTAATCTATTTGGATGCAGGTGCGAGGTGTAGGGAACGGTTTATATGTGCTAATTTGTGTAGGATGGAGAAGGAAAGAAACAATTAGAATTATCGTTGTTGGTTGAGCTTGAAGGCAAGGAACACACTCATATGGGTGATACATTTGTTTCGGCCGACTGCAAGGAATGAACCGAGAGGAAGGATGACGCATCTGCGAGGGGGCAAGGGCAACTTACGCTGGCGAGGGGGGGGGGGGGGGGCGATCGAGTTGGAGGTAGATGGAAATTGGGGTTGCTCAAAGCACGTTGAGCATGAGGCAGTGCGAGTAACGGCAATGTTTTTTATTTTTATATTTTTGGGGGTGGAGGAGAGGGCAAGTGCGCCAAGCAGAAAAGAAAAGGGATGGAGATGATGTGGCGGAGAGTCGGGGGTGAGTCGGGCGGAGTGGGGTAGTGGGAAGTAGTGGGAGGGAAAGTAGGAGAGAGAGAGGGAGGGGACGGACGACGAGAGACAGTGCGGCCGACAATGTTGTTTGTTTTGTTTTTGTATTTTTTTGTTGGAGCAGAAAGACTTATATATTGACACAGAAGGAAGCTGCGCACGCTTGTGTCCCGTTGCCATTCACCACACACTGACACCGTGACGTCACCCACCCAGTGGGCGCTGTCCGAACGCGTAATGGAAGTTCAAGTATGTCCGATGCTCCACACTCTCTCGCTCAGTCTGCACCATCATCATTTCAACCTGCTCCACCGTATAGTGTAGCGTCGTCGTGTAGAACCGCTGGAGTGAGAAACAAAGCGTTATTACTGCATTCCAAACATCCGCCTCCCTCCCCAGCCATCAGCGAGAAAGAAACCTACCATGAGCCCCTTCATCGCACATCTTACGTCATCTGCCATCGCCTCGCCTAATTTGCCGCCCCAATGTACAGGTATCGAACCGAACCCTTTGTTCACATCCATGAGCTCCGCGCTAATGAGCAATTTGTCAATGCGGCGTGCAATGACGGGATCGACTCCGCGAGCTTGAAGCCCTTTGGATACTGGACAAAAGAAGAGATGGATGACTTAATATAATTGAAACAAAGGACCAACCTACCTCATGTCGAACCTGTCAAAAACACATCTTCGACACTCACGTCTCGTGAACATGTTCTTGCTCTCGGGCCCCGGCCGTTTCCCTTCCATATCCAACTCGACCATCTCGATGAACCCGCCGGGGCGCACCACGCGGCACAGTTCCGCGACTACGCGTGCCCAGTCCTCCTTCACGAACGCCAATGCCATGAATCGCATGAATACGTAGTCGAAGCTAGCGTCCTCGAATGGTAACCCGTTCAGGACGTTTTCTTGAACGAACTCGGTATTGGCCGGCCGGATTATCTGGGGAAAGGTGTCGTCAGCAATGTCAATGCCGACGAAATTGGAGAGAGGGTAGGCTGTGGCCATGTCCTGAGTGTTGGGTTTAATCAAATACATTGATTTTTTTAAAAAAAATTCGACAACGATCGCAAATGTAAACCGAGCAAAAAATTGAATGTTTGCTGTACCATCATCCAGGTTCCTGTTGCATTATTGTCCATAGTTTAGTCAGTCGAGAACTTACATTTTTAATGACAAATGCGACGAATTATAACAATTTCAACAGACCTGGTCCGCATCTATCGCCAAGAACGCGATATAGAATGGAAATGGAATGCGATGCCCAGGGTCATCATAGTCAATAAACTCTTTAGATATTTTCGGCGGAACCTCACAACGAAACCCCCTCGCTCGTCTGCTCACCCAACATCCAGAACTCTGATGCCTTCCTCGAGCAGCTCATGAACAGGAGCATGGAAGGTCCTCCTACGACAACGATGCAAAGCGTTAAGCACCCGAGACATTGTCCCTCGTTAATGCGACCGAAAACAACTTAATTACCCAGAGAACACCGCCTTCACCATGAAGTGCTGCCCAACAAGTCGATCGGTCTCCGAAGGGTCGTTCGGCAACATGTATGCCGCTCCTTCGCTAGTGTTGAAGCGGCGACCATCCATCCACTCAAAGTTGGGCTCACCCGCCCCTTTGGCCGATTGTGACGGTTGCGACGAGGATGGTGAGTCATTAGGAGTGGTGGCGTTGGTCGCCGGGGCCGGGGGTGGTGTCTTGAATTGCTTTCGGAACATTTTCAGGATGTGAGAGAGAATGGTCATGGTCAGAGGATTCGGCTTTTCTTCGTGTTAGTGTTGTCGGCAAGGTGTTTATGTGTCCTCTAGCAAAAGGGGGGCGCTGTATATTGCTCGGATCTTCAGCAAATTTGTCCCATCCTAAAAGCCAATCCGGATGGTACGGGAGTACAGATTCCATTGTCCATTGGCTCCGGTTCATAAAGCCTATTATGAAGATCGACACACAACATTATTTATAAGCAGCAGGGGTTCAGATTATATTATCATTCTCCGTAGTTTGCTGGGTTCGTCCGCGATTTGTGGCTTGAAAGAGATTGATTTCTTGGCACTCCTCCTCCCAACCAAAATACCATGACTCGCCTCAACCGCGACACTCAAGACAAGAACTACTCCTTTACCTTCTCAGCTACAACCTCAGCTACAACCTCGAAAAAGATCCCAGCGCCTGCAAACCACCCACCCGAATTCCCCCCCGACGCCTCGGCCTCCTCGTCAAACCCTTTCCCTGATGTCGCCTCCGCCCCTCCCTCCTACGAAGACGCTGTTCACAACACCGAGGAACCGTCCTATGTCGTCATTCCCGACTTTGGTCTTACTCCACTCCCTTCTGCCCCGACCTTGCTGGATGCCCATGATAGGGACCTGTACGACGATATCAACGCTGACGACGTGCCGCTTCTGAGCGGCGAAAGCGACATGGCTGCGGAGCAGTCCTCCTCCGTCGTCGAGGTCTCGCCGCCCGGATACTCCATTTACCAGGCCGAGTTCCAGACGGACCCGCGCGGCGTGGTGTCTTGGGATAAGCACCTCAACGAGGATCCGGAGGCGTTGTACCAATTCCTGGTGACTCACAACAGTCGCCCCGGGATGCACGTTGATTTTCATGGTGGGTTGGAGGATGTACTTGCATGGCATTCATTAATCGTGCATTCGACGTGATTTATTCACCGTCTATATACATCTTATTTACTATGCGCTTTCCACCCATCAGGCCATCACGACGAAACCCGCACGCGCATCAGAACATACACCGACAAAGACGGCCGGTCGCGCACCGAGACCGAATACTACACCGAGACGGTGACGGATTTCCAGTTTAGCGTCGACGCCTCCGATTATGTCGCCCACGAGAGCCACACGGGGCTCTACGTTCTGCCTCAGCCCGAGTCTCGATTCGCGTCCGTCCTAGGGTGGTTCAAGAGCGAGAGGAAGAGGAAGATGGAGATTGCAAAAAGGGAGCAGGCGAAGCCGAAGACGGCCAGGGAGTTGTGTGGCGAATATGTGAGGAGTAAAAATCTGTTGAAGGAGATCAAGGTATCCAAACAAGTCGAGTGGGATTTTGAGGAGTTGACAAGTGGTGCGTAGTTAGATATGACTTTTTCGTTAATAGGTGTTTTCTAGTTGTTTGCAAGGCTAGTTGTTCAAATACGTGAATGTGAAGCGAAATTTATCAGAGTGCTTTAAGAGGTGGCAATATTTAGATGTAATATCCCTTCATTAATCCGTTCCCTTTCTTTCCCTTGGCCAACTAGCCCTCACCGCCGCCATCCGCCATACCGGCTTCCACCGCTGTCTTACTATCTCCTACCCAACTAGCAACGACGCGACCTGCGTCTGCTCTGACTCACGCTTTGCCCGGTTCTGGGACAAGACATGGGTGCAGATCCTTCTCTTCGTCACGTGCCTCTGGATCATCCTCTGGCCAGCTATGTGGATGTACAAGCAACGTATTGGCAAGGATGTCCTGAGAACCAATTTTGGCATGATGATCTCTGAGCGGGATTGGTATGCGAGGCATATCCAAGAGGTCGTCAATAAAGTTCATTGGTGAGGCTGGAGGGCTGTGGTACGTTACATGGTTACGTGATGAGATTGTTCTCTTGTTTTTTTTATTTTACTGAACTTCCTCCTGAGTTTGCTCTTCTTAGATTGCTCATAGGATGTATCTCTATTCTTCTGCGATATATTATTTTGCGCGTTTTGCGCGTTTTGTCTCGTCTCCATTTCGGTATTTCCTAGCGTTCTCTCTAATAATTCATACATCTCCATATCAAAACTATTTTTTTTTTTTTTTTTTTTTTTTTTTGGAAGGGGTTTGTTTTTTTTTTTTTTTTGTGTTTTTTTTTTTTTTTTGTTTTTTTTTTTTTTTTTTTTTTTTTTCGGGAAGGGGTTGTGTATCGTATCATCTTGGCGGTTTTCTTTTTGACTGGTTCTCATCTCTAGTATTTCAATGCGTATATGTATGGCACGCATTTTCGTTTGTGATGATATACACCATTTCGACGGGTTGCATTCAATTGACTCTTTTTCGCAGGAGCGGGCTGCACATTCGCAGTTTCGGTTCCCGATGAAATACCAAAAGTTGCAGTTCAAGCCAACGAGTAGTGCATTCTTGTCCAAACGCTTACGCCCGGAGATGGATACTTGCTTAGTTTATTTGTTCAGAGAATGTTATCAATATATTTGGTCCATCAATTTCATTTCGCCTGGGGCACACGGTCTGTTGGGATTTTTACTAGAATAATCGGGAGAACAAGAGGGAGATGTTTTTATTGATACTCAAGTTACGCGTTCTTACGCGTTACTTGATACTCAAGTTACGCGTTACAGATTGTTGATGACGTGCCGATTGATGACGTCGCCATGGATTCTAAGTATATACAAGCCACAAATTGTCCAAGTGTAAGTGTAACTAGCAGGAATGTATACACCAAAAAAAAA
>RBNI01002651.1:0-17864 GCA_003990745.1 Jimgerdemannia flammicorona | reverse complement strand
AAATTTAATATTTTTAAATATCTCTAATATAAAACTATAATATATTATAATATAAAATATATTTATTTAGAGTATTTTTATTTAAATAATTAAAATATAAAATTTAATAAAACATTAGTTCAGTTTTAGAACATACTATACATTAAGTTATTATCTCAATACTCCTGCTGAACAAGATATGTAATCCAAAAGAATACATAAAAAGATGCACCAAGAAAAGAAAGAATAGAATGCAAACTAGAAAAAATAAAAATAAAATAAAATAAAAAAATAATAATATTAGAATTATATATAATCCAAAATACTAAATTTATACAGATCAAAAAGTATTCTGAAATATCTGAAATACTCACTCATAGGTGAGGATGTAATATAATATTATTCACTCATAGATAAGAGATATAACCAATATATATATAAATATAGAATATAGTATAAGAGATTTTTAGTAGCTAGAAAAGTATCTTATAATTAATAAAAAAGACTCATTCCTTTAGCACACTGCTTGAACTTTAGTCTTGGAAGAGCTTTAGTAAGTGAATTTTCAATCATATACTCTATAGAGATGTATTTTAAGTGTATAGCACTATTTTCTATAATTTGTAAATGAAATAATACTATATATTAATATACTTTATTCTACTATAATATACTAGATTCTTGATAAGTATAATTATGGATTAGTTATCTTATTTGATCAGTGTAGAGTTCTTCTGAGTGAAATAGAGCTTCTTTAGTAGTTTGTAAAGCTAAATAACTTTCTTTGTTACTAATGATAATATCTGATATTCAGCTTATATAGATAAAATTACAATAGAGAATTACTTATCTGTTTGATACAAGATTACAGATCTTTTGTCAATGTGAAAGAGATATCCAGTTATAGACTAGTAGTCATCTAAGTCTCTAGTCCAATTAGTATTACAACTGTCAGATAGCCAGATACTGTTGCTCCTATTTAATCTGATATCACTAAGAGTAAGTATATAGTATACTATACTCTTAAGATATCTGAAAATTCTCTTAATAGTACTCCAATATAAGTTATTATAACAGGAGGAATACTGTGCAACATTATTCTTAGTGTATAATATATTGGGGTTTCTTTTAAGTATTAAATATATGAGAAAAGTGATGGCTTGTTAATAGAAAATATTGTTATTACCTTTGACACTGTTCTTAGCAGATGCATCATTATCATCTTTCTTAGACATATTGTTAGGCTTCTTTAATTTTATAGAAGTATTCATAAAAGTATCAACAGACTTATAATTACTTATATTGAAGTATTTAAGAATGACTTTGGTATAAGTTTTTTATGAGAGGTATATAGTACATAAATTCCTATTATATATAATGGATATCTCTAAAGGAAGGATGCATCACCTATGTTAGTCATCTTGAATTCTCAGTATAAAGTTTTCTTTACTTTATTAAGTTGATTCTTGCTGGCTATAATGATAATATCATCAACCTATATATCAATAAATACTATGCTGTCATTATAATATTAAATATATATAATTATCAACTTTACAATACTTGAATCTATTATTAAGAAGATGTTTGTCAATCCTTTTATTCTATAGGCATACTGCTTGCTTAATACATACTATATAATTCTTTATATAGTTTATATATAAGCTCACTATTCTAGTTATCATATAGTTTGTATCCTTGTGGTTGATAAATATATAGTTCAATGTCTACATCACTATTTAGAAAAGCTATCTTAATATCTATCTGATAGATCTCTAGATCATATAGTATACTGATTGCAAGGAGTATTTTAAGTAAAGTAAGCTTGAATACTGGTAAAAATATTTCATTATAATCTATGTCATAATCTTATGAGTAGTTCTTAGTAATGAAATAAGCTTTATATTGCTCTATATCACTATTTGTATTGTGTTTTATCCTATATACCCACTTGGATTTAATTGCTTAATAATTGAGTAGAAGAGATATGAGATCCTACATACTGTTCTTGATGAGTAAATCATATTTCTCATCTATTGCTTATTTCTATTTCTTGCTATTAGAATTAGTTACAGCTTTGTTATATATATTTAACTCACCAGAAGATATCACAATATATATACATATATTTGTATGCTTTAGCATAGCTCATATAGTTTTTATATTACCATTGAGAGTTTGTTGGTATATCCCAATAATTTCTCAATTCTGAATAAGTTTCTTACTAAATATTTGAACACTTTTTACCCTTTGTAGAGATGGAGAATCCCTCATTATTGGAGGATTTACTGCTATCTTCATCTTTGATCTCTATTATCCTTAGCTCAGACTTAAGTATATATAGTAGTTGAAAATAAAATAGTTTTGATTGACTGCTAGAGAGATAGATGCTGAGTGTTGTATTTGTGCTAGCTGGGATATAGATGTAGAGATTTTAACTAATATTTCTATATAGAGTTCTAAGCTATTTTCTTTTTTTCTAAACTGTACATTATGTAAGATAGCTATATATGTATCTCTTACATGGATCTTATAGTCAGTATACTTTACCATAATATCTAAGAAATATATACTTGCTTATCTTAGATTAGAACTTATCCCAGAGAGCATTGCTTTTATCAAAAACATATGCTTCAAATCTGAATATATGCAGATGAGATATATCAGGCTTGGATCTGCTTCTAATTCTGAAATACTTATTATTATTATTGGAGTCCTTGCTTAGTAATTAAGATATACATTTATTACATATATATATCATGATGTTTATGGCTTTAGCCTAATAAGAATACAATAGTCCAGTAGTATTGATCATCATATATGTTATTTCCATAGTCATATGGTTAAATCACTCAGCCATACCATTCTGCTGAGGTATATAGAGAGTTGTTATTTGATGAGTTATACTATGTTTTATCAGGAACTGTTTGAATGTATGATTGACATATTTGCATCTATTATCTGATTATATAGTACATATTTTATATTCAGTTTTATTTTATTAATTGCTTTGAATTTTTTAAATTTATCAAGATTTTGCTCTTTATTGATAGAAAATATACATACATCTTATATATATAATTATCAATGAATATGAGAAAGTATCTCTTACTAGAGTATAATAGTATATACATTGGCCTACATATATCTATATATATGAGGTCAAGGATTTCTGATATATTTTGAATAGTTACTGGGATGCTTTAATTGCTATATAATTTTTGTAGAAGAAATTATTATATGTATATATATATATGTGCTGGTAATCCATTAATAGATCCACTCCTTATCATATATTTGAGACTTATTTTACCAATATATCCTAAGTATTAATACTATATATTAGATATGTTGAGTATAGTTATCATGTATATTGTGATGGCTAATCTGAATTAGTAATATAAAACAGGGGAATTAGACATTTGATCATGGTACCTGTAGTGCTCCGAACGAGTCAATCCGGATGGGATTCGGATGGATTCGAATCGGATTCGAATCAACCATTGTTTTGATTTCCAAATTAGACAATTAAATGTTTACATCAATAACTTGATGAATAATCATCCAAATTTGATGATCTTGGTGTCATTTGAAAGCCCTTAATAAGGCCTTTCTAATGATATCAAGAACATTATAATCGGATTACGTGTTGCCGAGATATTAAGGAAAACGTTCCATTTGACGAAATTTCCAAAATCGGCAAATCAAAGAATTTACAAAATCGGCGATTCAGACATTTTCCTTCATAACTCAGCAACGCATGATCCGATTTCAATGTTCTTGGTATCATTAGATAGGCCTTATTAAGGGCTTTCAAATAACACCAAGATCATCAAATTTGGATGATTATTCATCAAGTTATTGATGTAAACATTTAATTGTCTAATTTGGAAATCAAAACAATGGTTGATTCGAATCTGATTCGAATCCATCTGGATGGGATTCGAATCCCATCCGAGTTGATCCCGATGGGATTCAATCCGAATCAATCCGAATCCAATCTGGATTAAATTGACTCATTAGGAGCACTAGGTACCTGAATCCGATTCCCAATATAGTATAGCCACATAAATAGCAGTCATATTCCGCAAAGTGCAGAAACTTTAATGTTTGCAAAGATTTAGGAGATGTTAGAATCTTTGCAATCAACGAAATCTTAGCAGATGTTAAAAGATTCAACACTTGTGAAATGAGCCATTACTTAGCCACCTTATAGTTAGCAAACTTGTATAAATAACCCAGTATCTTAAAGTGAATAAACCTCAGATCGAAATAGTTCAAAAGCAAAGAGATAGCAAAGGAACTAGTAAGCCTGCAAGCAGATATACTTCGAACTCATCCACCCCTGCACCCCAAGGACTCTGAGGAGTCAGAGAAGATCATGTATTTAAGATATAGAAATCTGACATACTTTCAAGAGTAAGCATCCACTATGTTACAACTTGGTGCCCATTGGCTGGTGATTCAAGACAAATCCCTCACTTTTAAGCTGAACAACAAACAACTGCCACTACCCGAGCAACTATACAAACCAAGCCCCAATACCCAGACAAAATGGATATGAGACCACTAGTATTCCACAGAGATACCTCAGATGAATCAATCATTACCTTCATTGATGATTTCGAGCAGTATGCCATTGTAAGGACCCTGACAGCAGTACAGCAAGTAGCTCTTATATCCTTCAGCCTATAAGGTCCTGCCAGGCAGCATTTACAGCTGCAACTCATGCAGGAAATGATGCTGATGCTATACTGACAGTATAGAAGATCTGGCTCTGAAATACATATTACACAGACGAGATCAAGCAAGCCCTGAAGGATCAGCTCAACACAACATACCAAGGAATGAGTAAGGATCCAAACACATTCTATACCAGAATTCGATACCAGATAATTCTCACAGATTATGCTACTGCTATCCGAGATCAAGTAGCTGAAGCAACCTTCATGAAAGGAGTTCACCCAGAGATATCCATGGCCATCCATTCATCACCGGTAGTCTTGGATCTGCCACAGAAGATCACCTATGCTCAGCGATATTGGACAGCCAGACACCCACAAGACCATACAATGGAAAGAGTCACAGGAGTCAGAATCGAAACACCCAAGGCAACCAGTATGATCCCTACTACAATGATCAATCGAAATACATCTCAGCCAAAAGCTACAGAACAGCAAAAGAACAGTGACCCTATAGAGGAACTTGCCAAGAGGTTCGCTGAAATGACTGCCCACTTGAGAGATGTAGTGAAAGAAATCTAAGGAAGAAACCACCACCCAGTTCAGAAGTTTGCTGCCACGTCGGACAAGAAGAAAGATACTTACTATACCTGTGGAGAAGAAGGCCACTACTCCTACAAATGCATGAGCAAAACTAAGTGCAAGACTCAACCAAGCAATACTACACGAAACAAGGAGCAGGTCAATACAATTATCTTCAAGGAAATTGGAGATTCTGATGAAGAAGAATGGGAGGCCTATCCTGCTCAGACTACCAAGAAGGATGTTCGCAAGGAACCCTACAAGAGACCACCAGGAAGACCCAAGAAGAACCCAGTAGAAAAATAGATGAAAACAGCCATCGAAAGCCAAGCCAAAGAGATGGACCAAGATATGGAGCTGGAGCAAGCAGTTCAAGATATTATCTGAGGAACTACCCCAGCCAGTGAAGAAGAAAAAGAAAAGAAACTTTGCAAGATCAAGACTTTCAAGTACAATATCTTCAAGGACCTCAGCCAACAAAAGGTCAATGCAACCTTTGGTCAGCTCGCAGAAATCCCAACGTTCAGACAACAAATAAGATTTGGACTTGCTGAAACAACTAAGGAGCAAGGATGGAAGATAACTGAGGCCAATAATATTCAAGAGAACTCAGGATAAGAAAGTGAAGACAATCGCAAAACCTCTGCTTATGCAACATTCCAAATTGAAGATAGAGTCTTTGAAGCCATCATTGATACTGAAGCAAGAGGATGTCTTCTCAGCAAGAAAGCAGCAGACTGCCTAGGCTGAGAAGTTGAAGAAGCAACCAAGTTGGTTTTCATCTCAGCAGATAGCACAAGAGCCACCCCTCTGGAAAAGATCCGAGAAGTCCCCATCAAGATTGGAGGAGCAACCATCCCAGTAGATATAATCATAACCAATGCCACCAACTATGACATCCTCATTAGCAATCAATGGCTATACAAAGCCAGGGCAGTAATTGATCTCAATGCCCAAAAGATGCAAATCACCTACCAGGGACAGAAGATATGAATTCCCATCAATGTCAACAAAGGAGTCTTACCTGATATGGAGGAAGAAGAAAGCGAGCAAGAGGAAGCTTATATGGTAACTACTCTGAAAAAGAAAGCTGGATGGATAAACGAAGAAGAATAGTATAAGAAGATTACAGAAGACTATATACCACAAGGAGTCTGTTCTCATGGGATCAAGATGTACTGTATGGAGCATGTCAACAATTGCTACCAGTGCACCATCAGAATCAAGAAAATCCACCAGAAAAGAAGACAGAAAGCTCTCGAAAAACAGGTCAGAGAAGAGAAGGAGGAAGATGATGAACCACTGGCCCTCCTGGAGGATAGTGATGATGAAGAAGAAATTAAGGTCAAGATCTGAAGGACCCACCCTGATACAGTCCTACCAGAATACAAGTCAGAAAATGCAGCTGGAATAGACATAGCCACAGTAGAAGAAGTTGTACTAGAACCCCAAACAACTATCTTACTTGCTACTGGACTAGAAATGACTATCCCAAAGGATCATGTCAGGATCCTCAAGACAAGAAGCAGTCTGACCAGAAGTGAAATTACGATTGAAGGAGGAGTCATCGATTCTGACTATACTGGAGAAATCCTGCTCATTGCTAGGAATCACAATCCTACAATCTCATTCCCAGTCAAAAAGAAGGACCGATTGGCACAGATGTTGATCTTTCCAATCCTACAACCAAGGATCATAGAAATCAAGAATTTGGAGGAAACAAAAAGAGAAAATAAAGGATTCGGATCCATGGGAAGAGGAGTATTCACCAGTACCAAGATCACTGAACTAGAGCATAAGAAGGAGAAAATTACAAACAAGCACAGCTACATCATTAGAAATGAATTTCCACTCAAGGAGGAACTTAAGAAAAAACTCCATGAATTCAAGAATGTCCTCGTGATGGATTTCAAGGATATCAAGGGAAAGACTCCACACTACTATCATGAGGTAGATACTGGAGACACTGAACCAATTTACCAAAAGACGAGACCTGTCCCACCAGCCTACCGAGAATGGCTCAGAGAAGAAATCAAGCAGATGGAAGAAGCCAGTATTATCAAAGAAGCCAGCAGCCCCTGGTCTTCACCAGTTATACTAGCCCCAAAAAAGGGAAGCAAACCTGGAGAATTCGCCCCAAGACTCTGTGTTGACTACAGAAAGCTCAATACAGTTACCAAGAAGGATCGCCAATCACTGCCCCTCATCAGTGACATCCTTATAATACTGGGAGATGAAGCACAGTACTACAGTACCTTGGACTTATACTCAGGATTCCACCAAATCGGACTCACAGAGATGGCAAGCAAAAAGTCAGCCTTCATCACCCCAGATGGAACCTACATCTACCTATGAATGCCATTCAGGATGTACAATGCACCAGCAAGCTTTCAGCGAATGATGAATAAAATCTTCCACTATGATATAGGAAGATGGATGATGGTCTATATCGATGATATAATCATCTACAGCAAGACACCCAAGGAACACCTGCAGTACCTACAGCAGATAATGAAAAGACTGAGAAAGCATGGCCTGTATATCAAGCCCAAGAAATGCAAATTTGCGGAAATCGAGATCTCCTACCTTGGCCATATTATCAATCGAGACGAAACACACATAGACCCCCTCAAGATACAAGCAGTAGCAGCATATCCAAGGCCCACCACTGTTACAGAAGCCCAAGCCTTCATGGGACTTGTCTCCTACTATTGCAGATTTATCAGAGAATTCTCCAATATTGCTGGACCAATCTATGAACTCAACAAGAAGGACACTAAATTCCAGTAGACTGGCAGACAACAAAAAGCATTTGATGAACTCAAGGTCAGACTGACCCAGGCACCCATCCTCAGACGACCCAAATGGACTCAAGAGTTTATCCTTCAGACAGACGCAAGTGCACAAGGACTAGGAGCGGTTCTAGCTCAAAAGGAAGACAAAAAAGAGTATATCAATGCATACCTTAGCTGAGGAACCCAAGAAGCTGAAAAAGAATATGAATCCTACAAGTTGGAATGTCTTGCAGTCATCTGGGCTATGGAAAAGTTCCACTACTATCTGGCTGGAAGACACTTCACCATTCAGATGGACTACTCAGCTCTCACCTAGCTACTGGCAACTGGACAACCCAAAGGAATCTATGCCAGATGGATAATGAAGTTATAAGCCTATGACGTAACAATTGTACAACACTCTGGAAGAACAAATTCCAATGCAGATGCTCTCTTATGAATACCTCGAAACACCTCCAACCAACAAATCAATTATGAATAAGGAGCTCTACTATGGGATCATCATATATCTGGGATAGTGAAAGATGCCCCAACATCTGGAAGAATGGATGCAAACGATTATCAACAGAACATGGAAACAATTCGAAACCGATGGACAAACACTGAAGAAAGGAAAACTATTAGTCATACCAGAACACAAGAAGGAGTAAGCAATGAAATCAGTACATGAACTTGGCTATCTAGGAGGAATGAATATATACAACAAAGTAAGAAGAATGATATGGTGGCCAGGAATGGAGAAAGATATCAGACAATTTGTCAAAACCTGCGACAAATGCCAGAAACAGAAATAAGACCAACAAAACCAAGCTCCAGGATCAGTACATATAGAACCAGTACCATTTGCCCACATAGCAATGGATGTAATCGGCCCTCTACCCTTGACCCTGACTGGCAACTGATATATCATTGTCATCGTAGACCTTTTTACAAAGTGGATAGAAGCAGGACTCCTCAAGAAAGCCAATGCATAGTCAATTGCTGATTTCTTCCACAAAGAAATTATCTGCTGGTTCAAGACCCCAATGTAAGTAACTACAGATAGAGGAACAGAATTTGTGAATCAGTTCTTTGAGGTTCTCTACAAGAAGTATAAGATCCAGCACATTTGGACTACAGCCTATCACCCCAAGGAAATGGACAAGCAGAAAGGACCAATAAGACTCTCAAGAATATTATTGCCAAGATCTGCAACAACTATGAAAACTGGGATCACTATCTGCCAATAGCATTATCTGCTCTCTGAGATATCAGATCACAAAGTACCCACTTTATCCCTCAAGAAATGCTGTTCGGAGAAGAAAGTTCTCAAGAAACCCTATCATCCAATGGGGATGCCGTATGGAAACATATGGATGGAGAAATACAGAGACTACACCAAATCAGGAAGAAGGCTGAGGATTACATAATGAAGGTGCAGGCACTATAATGATAGAATGCAGAAAAAACCCACAAACCCCTGGAGATTATCAAGATAGGAGACAAAATCCTGATGTATCGGAACATGATAGAAGCCTCATGGTTACGAAAACTGGAGCCCAAGTGGGAAGGACCTTACCTTGTGCAAGATATAAAAGGAACCACCTTTTGGCTACGAAAACTCTCAGGCACAATCATCCCCACTACCATCCACTGAAACTGACTCAAGAAGTATTATGATTAGTCAACAAAGTAATACTGCTGCCCTCAGAATTACTAGCACAGCTCAGTGAGCCATTGAAAGACAGTGGTGTTCTATCAAGCCACTAACAATAGAAGAATCCTTCAACAGTATCCAGAGCATAGTGCAAACACACTTGTCACGAATTTCACATTTCAAGGCCTACCAGAACTGAACTGAGTTCCAGGAATACTTCAAGTTGGGACAGCTACTGAATTCAAAACTGAAGATGGGAAAAGAAGACTGGATCAGAGAATGTCAGCTCTCCTACATTCAGATTATAATTGCAAAAAGAGTGCACAAGTTATTCAAAGACGATGAGTCAGTCTTAGCCCATTTCTGAGAAGTGACCCCAGGAGACTTTGGATATGTCAAGAGACAACATTGGAAGGATGTAATGATGCAAATCACACAGTATAAGGAGATACAAATCATAGAAGCCTGGGAATTCAAGTGAATAGGATACTCCCGAGATGAATCACCTATTCAGGAGGAAGATATGATGGCTGATCTGAATTAGTAACATGAAACAGGGGAATTAGACATTTGATCATGGTACCTGAATCTGATTCCCAATATAGTATAGCTACATAAATAGCTGTCATATTCCACAAAGTGCAGAAACTTTAACATTTGCAAAGATTTAGGAGATGTTAGAATTATCGCAATTAGCAAAATCTTAGCAGATGTTAAAAGATTCAACACTTGCAAAATGAGCCATTACTTTGCCACCTTATAGTTAGCAAACTTGTATAAATAACCCAGTATCTTAGAGTGAATAAACCTCAGATTGAAATAGTTCAAAAGCAAAGAGATAGCAAAGGAACTAGTAAGCCTGCAGACAGATATACTTCAAACTCATCCACCCCTGCACCCCAAGGACTCTGAGGAGTCAGAGAAGATCAAGTATTCAAGATACAGAAATCTGATATACTTTCAAGAGTAAGTATCCACTATGTTACAATATAAAGACTTTTATACTATTTGGTATACTATTGATTATATAAAGATTGCCACATTTTGAGACTATCATTAATCTCTTATTATCATATGAATCATATACTATTGTATTCTTTAAATATATATATATCTCTTTATTGCTATAAGTCATTATTTTGCCTATAGAGAAGAGGTTATTTCCTATCTCTAGAGTATATAGTATATCTGTAAGAGTAGTGGTAGGCTTGACAATATTTTCATAGAGATATATGCTAATATTTCTCTTTTCTTGAGTATAGATGACATTATTATCTCCTAACTTAATAATTATAGAGTATTTGAATAGTTAATATATAGAGAACTATTCTCTGTATAGCATCATATATTATATGGCTCTAAAATATATTAATCAGATATCATTATCATCAGCTGTATTTGCTGTATATTCGGTAGATATATAGTTGGCAGTTTTTCTATCCATATTGCTGATAGTATTTATATCATCACTTTTTGTTAGTCTAAAAGGATTTTGCTGACCAGTACTTGTAGATGATAAGTTGGTGGATTTGGCACTAGATCCTATGCTGGCAGAACTGATAGAACTAGTGCTAATAGTAGATTTGACAGGATTTTTTAGTCTAAATTATCATCCTTCTGACTAGCTATTATAGATACAGATCCCATGCTAACAGGACTAGTACTGATAGTGGAACTGACAGCTTATATAAAAAATAGATTATTATATTTATCAGTTGCAGCAGTATTTATATTACTATACTAGTTTCTACTATTTCTATGATAGTTCTTTCCACTACTTCCATATTACTAACACTAGCCTTTTCCATGCTTTTTACTACTCTCTTTGTTATTTACTCAGCAATAATATTAGTACTTCCTATATTTATACTTACCATAGTATTCACAATAATCATTATACTTAATTAATTAGCTGTTGTATTATTGAGCTTAGGTTTGGATTCATTGGCTCTATTGACTGTACCTTTGACCTCATTTAGCACTATGTCTGCAAAATCTATAGAATATCCTTTCATCATCATCACTGTTATTTCCTTGATACATTTTCTTATTAATAAAGCTTATTATTATATGGATATAGTCTGAAAGACTATTACTCTTATATATGGCTGTGAAGACAATATTATATATATTCAGAAGTCTTCTTGTGAGTATTATAACCTTATCTTAATTATCAATATATTCTGTAGATATACTGAGAGAATTCACTTAATTTACCAGATCATTAATATGACTGATATATTTATAGATACTCTCCTTGGGCTTCATTCAAAGATTAAATAGCTAAGATTTCAGGTGGAATTTATTTAATACAGATGCTTGTATGTGATAATTATGTAGGGCTTCCTATACTTTATTGACCATATCTGTATATATTATAAGCTTCATTTGTAAGTTTGACAATATAAATATAATCTTACATAGTACTTGGTAATCATTTGTAGAGTTGTAGTCTTGAATCTGTACTTGTGGCTTTGTATACTCTACTAAGCTGCATTCATCAAAAAGATTTATCATATAGAATACCTAAATAGTATAATCTTTTCTATCAAAGATTGGGATAGATCTCTTGACTATATTTATGCTTATGACAGAGACTGCTCTATTACTAGAATACTCATAATTAGCATATCCATATTGTTAGATTGTTCATCACTTGATATTTCTAGTATATATAATTATATAGCATATATTTACAAGGTATATATATACTATAACTACTTAATACTAGCAAGATTCATAATATTTATTATAAAGAGGGGTATTTTTATTGAACTTATATAGGATGCATATTTTATATATTACTAATAGATAATATAAGACTGATGAAATTACCAATTATATATTGATATATTGAGTTACTATCCTAATAATATTAATGCCATCTATGTTTAAGAAAAGAGAAATATAGAGATACATCTCTATAGTAATCTTATAGAATCTACCAATATCTTCTTAGATATACTATATATTCCTGAAATTAGTAAAAATCTTTTTTTAATAGGCAAGATGATGTTCTATTGTATTAAAGAGATATATATATCAAGAAGTTCTCTTGTAAGTACTGTAATCTTATCTTTATTACTACTATAATTTATAGATATACTGAGAGAATTCACTTAATTTACTAGATTATCAATATAATTAATATATTTGTAGATACTCTCCTTAGACTTAATTTATAGATTAAATAGCTGAGATTTTAGGTGAAATTGATTTTATATAGATACATACTTATATAAGATAATTATATAGAGTTTCTTATACCTTTTGAGTTATTATTCTATATATAATGAGCTATATTTGTAAATTTGATAATATGAATATAATCATATATAATACTTAGTAATTATTTATAATATCATAATCTTAAATTTATATTTATGGCTTTATATACTTTGCTAAGCTATATTCTTCTAAAAGATTTAATATATAGAATATCCAAATGATATAATCTTTCTCATTGAAGATCAGGATGAATCTCTTGACAATGTTAAAACTAATAACTAGAACTATATTTCCATTATTATAGTTATATTAGTAGTTACAATAAGAACTACTTTTATTATTACTATAATACTTATAATTAATATATCTATTTTACTACTTATATTGCTAGACTGGTCATCACTTGTTATTTTTAGTATTATATATATTAAAAAGAAGAGGGTTTTTTTTTACTATAGCTACTTAGTACTAGTGAAACTCATAATCTTTATTGTAAAAGAGAGGTTAATTTTATTTGAGTTATATATATAAGTTATATATTTCATATATTACTAATAAATAATATAAAGCTGATAAAATAGTATAATTATATATTGATATATTAAGTTATTATTATAACATTTCAATAGTATTTAGAGTTCATAAGTATTACTTATAATTAAAAAAAAGAGAGTTTTTTTTATTAAGATATATTAGCTATTATTATAATTATTTTATTTATAATAGCTAAAGATGCTAAGTATCTACTTCAGAGTTCTATTAATATATATAGAGTAATATATAAATTATAGAAGAATTTTAACTTTATCTATAAAAAATAAAAAAAATAACTTTTAAAGGTTACTTATAAATTTTATATAATTAGAAACTATAATATTTAATATATTATTTATATAATCTAAATATTAAGTTCAAAAATATTTCAGTAGTTTTAGAGATTATTATAGTAATTTTTATTAGTATAAAGTAGATTTATTTATTAAGATAGTTTATAAATATATATATATAATAATAATATTCTAATTATTTCTAATCTTAAAATTATAAGCATACAACCTTTAAGTTATCAAAATTATATGTTATCCTTAGAACTAAATTGAAAATCACATGTGAGACTACAAAACAGATTACTGAAGAGATCATCTGATTACATAAAATATGCCAACAAGTATAGAATATCGAAAGAAGTACTACAACCATAAGACTGATCTTGAATCTCTATAACTAGTTTTAGTATATCATACTATTACAAAAGGAAACTGAAGTACCAAACTCAAACTGAGATAAGAAGAATCCTATCTCATCCATCAAAGGTTTATAAACTGTGCTTATTAACTTAAGATCAATATACACCATAACTATATAAAGACATCATTACTTAGCAGAAGCAAAACACATTTGAATAACCCCATTTGCTCTATCTATATTACTTCTATTGAAGAATAACAGATACTTCATCTGAATATAAAAAAGCTGATATTGTCAAAACTAATCTCAAGCCTATCTATATAATAGATATTACTAATAGAAATTGTCTCAAATTACAGAAAATATCATTTCTAAGAGATTTGAACCCACAGCTATGACATTCATAGCCCTCACCCTAGACAAGATTGACCAGTCCTCACAAATATACCAGCAGTCTAAAAAAAAAAGAGAACTAAGACCTATTATCTTTATATAACCACCACTACCAAAGACAGTCTTAATTTTGTAAGAGACAAAAGTAATGATATCTTTGAAACTGATGACAATCAGAAGTCAGAAAACTGCTCAGACTTTGCCAGAGATAATGTCATCAATAGTGATATCATTGAAGACTACTCAGACAGTATCTAAATCTATAGATAGCTTAGCAGTCATAGTATAGTTAGATTAGCCTTATATAATGTGACTATGAACTGATTCAGCAGTTAGACAATTCCTTGATATATCAGATTACACTTATACTATATAACTACATTCTGACTCAGCAAGGCACTAAGTGCTACACCCATATTCAGTATAGCCCAGATAGCCCTTCACTAGTATAAATATCCCCTCTCTCAGACCTCAGAATCTCAGACTTAAACACACAAGAACATTTCTGAATACTTCTTACAATATTTCTTTATACAAACTACTTCTAGTATAGCAATATTATAAATAATGAATAAATCTATTTAATAACCCACAAACAACTCTTAAGTAAATCTACTCCCTGTTAGGTCCCACTCCTAACTCTATCATGAAATTTCCTAATTAGATATTGTCTGTAGCAATATACTGATTCAACTAAGCTGGTCTTAGTTTTTTGAACCTCCTAAAATACAGAAAATCCTGAATATCCAGAACTAGTTCAAATAAGAACTTTAATTAAGACATTAACCCAATCTTAAAATTAATAAGTGTAGAGGATATACTCCATACAAAATTGATCTTGATCTTAAGAAAATAGTCTTCTAGAATATCCAGAACTTCTAGAAAACTCTTCCAGAACTATGTAATAGTTACCTTAACAAGTAACTCTCTTACAAAAATGTTATATAATAAAGTTTATTATAATATGATTTTTAATTATAGGTTAAAATTGAGAGAAGTTATAAAAACTAACTAATAGCTTATTACTACTTTTGAGTCTTTAATATATATATTATAAAAGACTACAAAGATCTTAATATCTTTAGTTACATATCTTATTAGTAGAATTTTTGAGAGATAAAGCTATAAGTTTTATTAAACTAAAATTTTCTATATCTGAAGTATTATAAAATTCTTATATATATAATTTTAAGTCTGAGATTATTATTTCTAGATATTACTACTTATTTATAATTTCTTTAGATAAGTTTATCTCAATATATATATATATTTCTTAATTATTCTTTTTATAACTTCAGATAATTCAGAGTCTAGATTCTAATAGTACTAATGAAAATTCAGCAATGGGTATTTCTTCTAATAATTATCTTTAATAAGTTAAATGAGATTACTAATAACTTTAATAAAAGAATAAGTTTGTTTTCTATATTTTAAGAATTTATCTATTATTTATTTAATCTTATCTAATATGTATTTAATCTTTATATTAAAAATATAATGATCTCTATATACTATACTTATTTATAGATTACTATTAGCTTATATTACTATGAAAGATTATCTAAATAAGAAATAATACTATTTTTTGAGAGCTATAACTATAGCTAATAACTTTTTCTTATAAATAATATATGTTATTTTAGCTAACTTAAGTTTTTAAGAAAGATAGACTATTGGGTAGTCTTTTTAACTAAATATTATTTTAATAATTATATTAGAAATATTAGTTATTAAAGTAAAAGGTTTTAATAAATTTAATATAATAAGAATTAAGATGTTAGTTAAATATCTTTTGAAATAGTTTATATATAGTCTTAATATAGATAAGAGTTTATTCATTTTTGATATTTATATTCTTTTGAACTAAACTAATAAATAAAGCTATAATAACTTAGTATTTATAATAAATTATTAATAATATCTAACTAATTTTAAGAATCTCTACTATAATTTGAAAGTTATTAAAATAGAGAAATTCTATAATATTAATACTTTCTTAAATTCTATATTAATACTATTATTTAAGATAATATAAACTAGATATTTAATCAGATTTTAATAAAACTTACTTTTATATAGTTAGTATTTTTATAATAAAATTAATATACTTTTAAGTAAGATATATATAATGTAGTTTAATAGTCTTACTATAAATTAAGATATCATCAATATATATTAATACTAGTATTTGAAATAAATTAAATTAGATCAAATTTAACTTTAATTTGATTTAATTTAAAATATTTGAAATAATTTAAAAACAATCTTTACAAATTTAAAAATATCTATTATCTTTATTAAATTATCTAGAAATCTATAATTTGGTATAGAACTTCACATACTAAAAGGGAATTGATATATGTTTCTTGAAATGGTGGGAGGAGGGCAATGGTGATGAGTTGCCCCTTTATTGGTATCGGATCGGTGTCTTCTCCACTTTTTCGCAGATTCTGGTGCCTTCAGCTGCGTCTGGGGTGTACCCATTTTGGTGTGGCACCTTCTTCCTTTTGCCATCACCAACAAGGAGTTGTCTCGGTGTGTCTCGGGCTACGTAGGGAGTCGGCTGACCTTGGGTGTCAAGTGCTCAGTATAGATTACCTGCAGGTCCTCGGTGCCTGTGGTGGGGCCCTCTGGCTTTGGCGAGCTTCCCGGCGAGCGCGGTTCTGGCGTAGGTGACTGCTTTTCAGGTGTTGTCAGGATGGGAGGGGAGATGGCCGTCACAGATAGGAGGAAGGGTGATAATGGTGAACCAGTGGGGTGCCAGGCTGGGGGCGGTCATCAGGGCTGGGGCAGGTGCTGCTTCGGTGGGGCCTTTTGATTGGTGCGGTGTGGTTAGGTGGTAGATGACACTCTCGGCTTCTTTTGGCGGGTAGCGGGGTGAGGCCCCAGTCGTCAGGGGGGGTCGGGGGGCCCAAGGCTACCCATTTCAGGCGTCTTGGCTGCACTCAACTGGAACCGGGAGCTGACACGGCAACGTGATCAAGGCCTGCAGGCTTGAGTAGTGGGGTATTGGGGGTTTCCTCCCACCTCACGTGTAAGTCCTTTACTCACCTCAACTGGGAGAACCAGGCCCTACCCACTGTGTTGTGCTTTGATGAGGGTTTTTTCTTTACCTGTCATTCTCTTTGGGGTAGCAGGGGCTATTCTATTCAGCTCGGGCATGGCCTTGTACATATATTGGGTTCTCGGGTATGCACTTTCGGTCGTTGGTATATGGTTGGGTTCCCCTGGTGGTAGGGAGAGCATGGTGCACAGAATGAGGTGCGGGCCAACACAGGCCCTGCTGTGCCTGGCATGGTCAAGCTGCTGGACAATAGCTAGCCTAGGTTAATGGGGGGGCAGTGCTTGGTGGGTGGTGGGGGAGGGTTTTGGCCTATATAG